>PVIC010056318.1:0-10978 GCA_004025085.1 Thryonomys swinderianus
TTGAATTTACAGTCTTGTGCTTGGAAGGCAGGCAGAGGCACCACTGAGCTAAATCCCTGGCCTAATACCTATTTTCTCCTCCCAGAAATCTTGATTAATGTAATGCCCCAGGGGTACAACTAGGGCCATTCCAGGCTAGAACCAAAATGCTTGGAAAGCAGATGACATTTTATAGGATGACATTTTGTGCATCACAAATGTCCTTGGGAGTATAGAGATGTCCATTTTGAGCCTGTGGGAGAAGTGACAGAAGTGAATGAGTGGATTTGCAAGATGGGATTAAGCAACACAGCAGGTGGGTGGCCTGTGTCACTTCACAACTGTAGCAATTTGCTGGTGACAAAGACAATCAATAACTGATGCATTAATACCCTCATTTCCACTTTACAGGTGGGGACATTGAGGCACAGGGTTACCAAATACAGGTTCAGCTCTCTTGCCTCCCCTAACCTTTCTGAGCTTTGGATTCATCTTGTAAAAGTAAGGAATTTAGAGATTTTTCTCTAACACCTCTGATAGCTCTAAAATAGGTGGGTCTGTTCTGTTATTTTTAACTACTTTGTAGATTGACACAGCTCTCCAAATGAATGAAATGGTCTCAAGAATGAAGATATAGTCAAACTAGCCCTTCTGTTCTAAGAACAAACATTTAAATCCTACCTACTTTGAATGTGGAATTTAACCCTAACTACTGGGCCTTGAGATCACCCCAGACCCTTGGATAATGGAAATTCCTGTATCTTGCCCCTTCTGTGTAGCCATATTCTGAAGTTCTCGAGATTTTGAAGCAGATGAATAAGTACTAGGTCTTCTTAAAAATTATTCATATCTGACCAATAGTGGCTAAAGGAATGGTCTTCAACCCTGATTTTATGAATTGCAAACAGCTATCTGCCCCCAAAATAGCCTATTGAGCATCCAGTGCTGGCCAGGCCGCATATATCAGACACACATTGTAGTGACAAGGAAGTTGCCTTCTATATACATCATGTAAAATTGTGATGTGGCTATTGAGCGTGAACCTGACAACTAGAAATCATTTCCTAATGGGTTAGGGTAGGAAGTGTTGCAAATTAAAAGAGAAAAAGAGTGTGGGGGCCGGAGATTTAGCTCAGTGGTTCTGGCGCCTGCCTTGCAAGTGCAAGGTCCTGAGTTCAATCCTGGTAACCACATACTATGCTGGGTGTGGTGACTCACGCCCACCAGCAATCAATACCACATACCACAGTGCTGGGCATGGTGGCTCACACCTGTAATCCCAGCACTTGGGAGGCAGAGGCAGGAGGACTGCTGAATTGGAGGCTTGCCTGGGCTCCATAGTGAGCTCAGGGCCAGCCTGAACTACAAAGTGAGACCCTGTCTCAAAAAAAAAAAAAAAAAAAAGTGTGGATCCACATGTTTCCTCTGTTAGGCTGAAGCTGTCCACATAGTAAATGCATTTTTCACATGTCATAAATATTATCCCTATCAGTGAACCTCTTTAGTTAAAGCCAATTAAGCTACTTTGAGGGCTGTAAAATAAAAGGATCAAGCAAGGATACTTCTTGGAGTTTAAGCAGAATATCTCTGGCCTTGGTAGAGCAGGCATTTGCCAGAGAATCCTGATTGCCAAGGTCTTGTGAGCTCCCTCCGTCTTCCCAGAACCCTTCTCTCTCTCTCTCTCCCCCTCCTAACCATCAGCCGCTCTAGATCGGAAGCTGGCCCGCCATAGTTTAGTCACAGTCCCAGAGCGTGAATATATGTAAACATACGACAGGATGTGCCTCACAGCTGTGGGAGGCTCAGGGGCAGCGAGATGGTGTCTTTGTTCAAAGCAAGCTCATCCCATCAGATCTTCAGCCCCGTTTAGAGTAATTGTCCAGTTATTCATTTTCACTTTAAAACGACTTTTAAAAATTTATAAACGGAGTATATTTGGATCTTTCCAAGGATTTACTCATGCGAGTAAAAGATTTTTTTAAAAAAGATGTTTGGGTTACTTTTCTATCTTAAGATTTTTTTGAAATGTCTATTTTATCTAAAGCAATTTTACACTTACAGATTTGAAATTTATAAGTTAAAATAATCAATATGTTGTAAGAATTAGAAACACAGGCTTTGGCTGCTGCTTGGACCTCTAGTGCTAATATTTATAATATGTAGGTCTAGCAGAAAGAGACTATTTCTTTTGTTACACAAGTTAGGAATTGAAATTCAGCCATCCCTAATGTAAGATAGAAACATGTTCAGTGTTACTAAAATAAAAAAGCAAACATCAGGCCACAGCTGATAACAGCTCCAAGTTTTCAGAGTTAATTTTGCATTTTGTGTTTGTCTCTCTGGCAGCCTTTAGCCCTATCCAGAAAATGCTCATAATTCTTTATACCTCCTGATACCATGTGAGTGAAGTAACTTCGCTGTGGTTCTCATTTTTACTGTAAGACTTCTTATGCTTGTTCCATAAAAGCCTTCTCATACTGCTTTTGACCAAATTTGGACCATGCTAAAGCATCTTATGATTCTTGCGTAATTTCTCTCTGTTTTTCTTTCCTGCTGGTTCTTTTCAAATTGTTCTACAAAAGCTTCCTCAGACTACTTTTGACCAGATATGGACCTTGCCAAAGTATCTGCTTAAGTGTATTTAGTGGCTTCTATTTCTGGATAATAACCTACTGAGTGAAGTTAGACCCAATGAGTGCCTTTTAATGGAGAGAATATGGTCACAGTAATGGGATGGTGCTTCTGAGGCGAGGTGCCAGAGGAAGGTGTGTCTGACTGATCTGAGTTCTGTAGCTGTCTCCGCTGTGCCGAGAGAAGCCACGGCTATATTGGATCTGCTGTATGAAGAGATGCAGGTGGCTCAGAATTGAGAGTGGCTGCCAGCCACACCCTGAGGAACCAGATCCTGCTGACAGCCCTGAGAGTGGGCTTGGAACTGAATCCTTCTCGAGTGAACTTTTGGATAATGAGCCTCGCAGACACCTGGATTGTAGGAATCCTGAACCATACTTGGGTTCCTGAGCCACCAAAACAGAGATAACAAATACTGGCTTTGTAAACTGCCAAATCCTCCAATGTTCTGTTAGGCAGCAGTACATAAGTGATTCCAGGACAATGATTCAAAGGACATTGAAAATGTCACCTGCCTTTAGGGAGCCCTTCAGTTGTCAGTTGTCACTGTTAAATCAACCCTGGAACCATCACCCTGTGACTTCCTGATGAAGGAAGCGTTCCAACAAAAATAATTTCCAGACTTTAGTTTACACCCTCCATATTGTTTGTTTCCTTTTTTAGTTTAATTTTTGAATTCGCAATACACCCAAATGGTTAAATCATCAAAAAGCACCAGAGAGTGTAAAGTATAAGGTACATTTTCTTGCCTTCTTTTACCCTAGATACTCAATTCCATTTTCTAATAGTTCCTTCCATTTTTAGTTCATTGACCAATCTCCCAGAGATGGCTTTTACATTTACAAATGTATACATACCTATTTTTTTCCCACTTTAAAACCAATGACAGTGGAATTGACTTACAGTTGTCTGCATCAGGAATCTGGCAAATACAAAACAGACTGAAATGTTACATAATTTCTGTCATTACAGTCTGCTCCCAATTTAATAAGTAAGAATTTAACTTGAGGAATACCTGAGCAAAAGGCAACATGCACTCCCTTTCTCTGAATATAAGACCTTGACAAAATCAGTCTTGACAGCAGAGACCCAGTATGCCAGTCTGAACCAGCCTATTCCCGCCTTCTCTGCTGCACAGTGTAGCCACCGAGCAAGAGAATCATGACAGCAGGTATAGGGGTAGGCTGATGATTTTTGTCTGCATCTTATATTCAGGGAAACACAATGTCATAATCATAGGGCTGGCATGAGAAGCCAGCTGGCCCCTCACCCGTTGCTGTTGGGCAGACACATCCAGGTGCTTTGCTTTTGAACAACTTCCACTATGACGTGGTTGTTGACCTTTGGTGGGGGAGTGAAAATAACTCTTAGTATTGGAAAATGTCCCAGACAATCCTTTGAGCCTTTTCCTTTGATATTTTCTGGCCGGCTTTTCCTTAAGACCTCTTTGTGCTGTGAAAACTTGTGTTGTTTTGTTGTTGTCATCGTCATCTTCATTGTCCTCGTTGTTTTCCAGTGTTGAGGACTGAACCCAGGGCTTATGCATGCTGGGCAGGAACCTACCACTCTACCACTCATTACATTCCTAACCCCAAATGGCACTGCTTTTGGTGACTTGCTTCCAGTCACCTCTAAGGGTCTAAAATGACTGTGCTAGGTGGGGATGCACACAAAGGAAGATAGCAGAGGCCTTGCTGTTGTGTTTTGTTTCTATTACCCAAGGGCCAGTTCCTTGTGTTGGGGTCCCAGGCTGCCAGCTCCAGAATTCACTCCTTCCATGCCCTGCCCAGAGACACTCCTGCCACTCCTTCCATGCCTGGCCCAGAGACCCTCACTGCACATCTTAACCTATGGTTTCACTTTTTACAAAGTGAAGGTGATTAAATCAGAAAATTAAAACACCTCTTATGAATGGTGGAGCTAAATTCAAATAGTAAATGAGACTCATAAATGTCTCAGAAAGTTTAGGAGTTAGAGATGGTGTAAGTATTAGCATCAGAAACTTTAAAATTTTATGTGGCGTGCCAAACAAGTCAGCAGAGGCCAAAGAGTCATTGATTAGGCCTTGGTTTTGCATGGATGTCAGCTTTGTTTTCTTAATGTGAGTACTGGCTTTCAGTTGAACCAAGGGCAGTAAAGTACACTCACCTGCTTTGCTATGCCAACTGCTCAGTTGCCCAATCCCTTTTGATTTATTGTTCAAAAAACATAGAAAAAAGCAGCTTGCAGATAATGAGGATGACTGTTTTTCATGTTTCCTTCTGTCTACTGTGTATCATGGCACAATTACCAGATAGTTTCTTTTGACCAGAGCAACCCAGGAGTGGGTAGATTTTAAACAACTGCTTAATTATTTCAGTGCTCTCTAACAGTGTCTCTGAGTGGAACCAATTAATGTTTCTTGGCTTTAAGCCACTCATCTGTGACCTTGATAGTATGGGGTAAAAATCCCTCCCTTAACCCCTCCCTCCCTTCTTCTTCCTCAGCTTCCTTTTCTTTCCCTCTTTCCTCCCCTCTCAAATATTTGTGTACCTACTCTGTGCCAGGCATTCCTAGATATCATGGATGCAGCAGAGAGAAAAGAGACAAAGTCCCAAAGACCCTGCCCTCCTGGCACTTACATTCTCATGTAGGGAGAACAGATACACTAACATATATGGCTGGCACTTGTCACATGTTGATGGTAAGTACAATTGCAAAAATAACACAACGTCAGAGTGAGGGCTGTTTTATACAGTTGACTACAGGAGGCCTTTTTCTCAGGGTGACTTTCTGTCCACTCAACAAATAGCCAGAAAGTTCTTCTATGTCTCAGGCTCTGCTTTCAGCTTAGGCCAAACACCTAAATGCCAGAACCAAGGCCAAGTGCACATTCTGGGGGACAGGTGAGGGGAGAAATAGATAATCCATGCACGTAAAGTGTTAGAAGTTAGGACATGCACCCAGAAGTGACTTGTAAGATAGGGGTGTACAGTTTGAATGTGATGGCAATTGAGCAGGTCTTCTAAGGTGGTGACATTTGAAGTAAAGTGGGACAGCAATGGGAAGATGGACAAAAGGACAGCTCCTGCGTGACCCTAAGGGGGCACCATGCCAGAAGCTGCCAGGACTGAGAAGGGACTGTACAGCTGGAACAGAGAGAGAGCAACAGTGGTAGAGACCAAGGGGAAGGCAGCAGGTAGGTTTGGGGTTCAATCTGAGATAAATGAGAACTAGTGACAGACAGGCTTTTGTTCCCATACTGGGGATTGAACCCACGACACTTAACCACTGAGCTACACCCCAGCCCTTTTTATGTCTTTATTTTATTATTTTTAAAAATTAGTATTGTAAATTTATTTTTATCTTCCTAGTTGAGAATTTGAATTAACCCCTAATTTCTAGCTGAATACTAAAGAAATTTTTTTAATTATCCCCAAATTAACATATTTGCAAAGACATTAGACTCACGACACAGAAGACCTACACATGTTTTAAAAGATTCATCATGAATTCATCTGCTCAGCACAGATGAACTCTCAGAAACATTTAAAATACTGTGGATACATATAAACCCACACTGTATATTATTCTCTACCTCATCATATCTACTTTTAAGTGTCAGCAAGCATGTTGTCATTAATGACCTCTAAAATGACTGTGACATTCTACAGTATTATCAAGGAACACTTTACTTATAACTGAAATGTCTTCATTCTTCTAGCAATTTGGGTTTTTTTAAATGTTTTTTTTTAAAGCTCAGTTTGTTATGTGAAGTTCTCCTTGATTATGATTGCTTGCCCTAGATACACTGGAGTCTCATTCCTTGGGGCTATTTTTTTTTAAGCTGTAACTATTTATTTTTGATTTGAATCTTTATTGCTACATTATATATACATATCACGATCACTCTCAACATTGAAAATTTGTACCAGTATATGACACAACTTAATTTTCATTTTTCCCCTTCCACTCTCCACCCTACAACCCCCTACCCCATATACATAAGCTTTGTTTCCTTTTTTTACCATCACATTTTTTCTTTCCCTTCGTTACTCACTCCTAAACCCCATTTCCCTTTGAATATTTATCATTTCACAATACCTATCATGCAGTCTAAAACTCATTTACATTTTCAGTTTCTGAAAACCAGAGAAAAGATACAATATTGACACATCTGTGACCTACTTATTTCACTTATGAGTATGTCCTTAAGGTATGTCCATTTGAGTATAAATGACTCAAAATTATCATTCTTTAGGCAGAGTAATACTCAGTTTTATTAAAAAAACACACACATGTCTTCTTTATCCAATCTAGAGTTGATGGGCATTTGGGTCATTTCCAAGATTTAGCTATCACAAACTGAGCTGCTACAAACATAGGTGCACATACTGGCAAAGTCACAGACCTGCAGATCAGTGGAACAGATCGGAACATCCATAAACAACTCCAGATACACTGAACCACCTCATCTGTGACAAAGGAGCCAAACATCCTCAATGGAGGAAAGACAGCCTCTTTAACAAGTGGTGCTGGAAAATTGGTCTTTAACTTGCCAAAGACTAAAGCTAGATCTATCTCTTTCACCATGCACTGAACTAAAATCAAAGTGGATTAGAGACCTAAATATTAAAACAAAAACTCTAAACCTGCTGCAAAACAGGTTAGCTAGTACTCTTGGAAACATTGGCCTAGGGAAAGACTTTATGAACAAAGCCTCTATAGCATGAGAACTAGCAGAAATCAATAAATGGGATCTCATCTTATCAAAAAGCATCTGCACAGCAAAAGAAACCACCAGCAGAGCAAAAAGATAACCAACAGAATGAGAAAAAAAATTTACCAGGTGTTTCTCAGACAAAGAACTACTATCTAGAATATATAAAGAGCTTTAAAAAAAAATCAGCCCCCCCCATGTAAAGACCCAATTCAAAAATGGGCATCTGAAATGGAGAGACACTTCTCAGGGGAAGACGTAAAAGCAACTAAGAAGCATATGAAGAAATGCTCAAGGTCACTGGCCATTCAAGAGATGCAGATGAAAACAACACCGAAATTTCATCTCACTCCAAAAAGAATAGCTGCTTTTTGGAAATCAGCCAGCAACAAATGCTGATGAGGCTGTGGAGAAAAAGGAACCCTGCCCCACTGTTGTTGGGAATGTAGACTAGTACAACCATTATGGAGATCAGTGTGGAGATTCCTCAGAAAACCAGGATTAGAGGTGGCATTTGACCTTGCTATTCCTCTGCTGGGAATATACACAAAAGAATCACAAGATTCATATCACAGCAACATATGTTTTTATTTTAAAAGAGAACATCACTAAGTTGTTCAGTTCCTCAGGCCAGGCTCAAAGCTGGTGTCCTTATACCTGAGCCCCCAAGTGCTGGGATTGTAGGCATCTGCCACTGTGCCCAGCAGACAGGGCTTTGGGCTAAAGAGTCACTAAAATGCATCTGCACTGGCTTCTAAAAGAAGCCACTAGACTCCTGTGTTGACATTAGAGTGAAGAACAAGGGCAGAAGCTGGGAGAGCAGCCTGAGGCTATTTCAGGTACAGGCAACAGGCGCATACAGCCAGCTTCTGAGCAGACAGGTGGTGAGGGGCGTAGATTCTGGAAACATTTGAAAGGCAGAGATGATGGGGTTTGTGGACAGATTTGAGGTAGCGAGTGCGGAGGGAGAAGTCTAGCACAGTGAGTGCGAACCTTTTAGGACTTTCAATAATAAACAGCTGGTTGTGGCACATGTGCCTTGAGGTCACCATGCTAGCCTAGCACCATCCAGAGAGGTCTGGGGCAGGGCTGCCCTTTGCTGGTGTGTGGGAGTCTGGAAGAAGAATGAGGTGCGTGGGGGAAGTCAGGGTCTCTGCTTTGGTCAGACCGATTTTTTTTTTTTTTTTAGACAAGGTTTTGCTTTCTTGTCAGGCTGGCTCTGAGTTCACTATTACCCCAGGCAAACCTCAAACTCAGCAGTCCTCCTGCCTCTGCCTCCCAAGTGCTGGCATTGCAGGCATGAGCCACCACACCCCGCATTGTGGTATGTGGCACTGACTGCTGGTGAGCGTGAGTCACCACGCCTGGTATTGTTGTGTGTGGTTTACCGGGATCAAACCAGGGACCTTGAGCTTGCTAGGCAGGCGCTGGAACCACTGAGCTAAATCTCCGGCCCAGACCGAATTTTTATAGTTCGCAGTAGTAATGTAGGGAACCACCTCCCCCTTATGAACAGGAGTGCCAAAGCAAAGCACTATCTCAATGAGAAAGAAACGAGAGGGTCACCAATGACTGTCCTGGCCGGCAGAGTGGTGTTTACTCTCCCCAGAAACTGCAGTGCTATTGATATGTTTCCTCCCCAAGTCCATTCCTCACTAAAAGCATTGTGGAATACAGCCTCCCCTTTCTGCCTACAACTGCACGGTTGGGCTCTGTCTGCAGAGAATGGCAGGAACTTGCTGGAATCTTGTCCTGGCAAGAGATTAATACTGTCCTTTCTTTGAGTTTCGGTGAGAAATCTTGTTTCCGAGCACCATCTGATTAGGACAGTTCCTGTTTGAGAAGCCCCAGGGTCTCTGGAGTCCCTGGATGGGACTATGTCTTTCACATCGGCTGCTATGTCTGGACATTTCTGGGCACGGACCTTGATTGTTTTGGGATATCTTCTCAGTGCTGTTTCACTGGTCTGTGTCCTCACCTTTCTGTTACTCTCCCCACCACCACTTTGATGCTGGAAATTGAACCCAGGGCCTTTACACTGAGCTTCTCCCCCCTGCCCTTGCTATTTTTTATTTTGGGACAGAGCCTCACTAAGGGTCCCAGACAGGCCTTGAGCTTATGATCCTCCTGTCTCGGCTTCCCTCAGTGCCAGGATTACAGGTGTGTGCATCACTATGCTTGGCTTGGCTCCGGTCTTTCCCACTGAAGTCTAAATAAATACTTCTGTGAGCTACATTCTTCTCTGCCTCCGCGGGCTCACACGTCGGAGGGGCCGGAGCTGGGTTGCTTGCCAGCAGCTGAGTACACGCATGTGGTCCGGAGACATTTGTTCTGTATGGGGAGCCCTCTGAGGACCTTGTCTTCTCCACGCACAAGCTCCAAATGCCTCTAACCAGCAGGGCCTTCCCAGCCTTGCCTCCTGGCAGTGCCACAGCCTCCTTTTGCAACATCTGTCTCCTCGTCCCCTGACTCTGTACAGCACTTGTATATACTTTATATACTTTCCAGTAACCCATCGCTTACTGGCTTAGTATAACCAAAACAGACTTTTTAGACTTTCTGTCTCACGTATTTGTCTTCAGATACTTCATGTATTATATGTACTTTGTCTTTTTCTACTTCTCTCTGGATATTTTGTGATCCATGCTCTATAATCTTAATTCTTGTAAAGCACTGATGTCCATAACAAAAATGACAGGCTTGACCTCAGAAAGCTTAGGGAGAGTTGTCTTTTATTATTATTATTACTATGTATTATATTTTTATTATCTATTTATTTTATTATTCATTATTTATTTGTTTTATTATATTATTTATTTTGTTTTTGGTTTACATTTTCGTTTTCAGTGCAGTTTAGGGAAGTTTTGGGTTTTTTTGCTTCTTCTGGTAACTGTGCACGGAACCTATGGCTTCTCATGTGCTAGGTAGGCGATTCACTACTGAGCCACGTCCCAGCAGTAGGGAGGTTTTTATTTACGGGTAGATTCTGTTGAACCAATGTAGCAGCAGTGTTCTGCTTAACATTTTTTACCGCAGTTTTTCGGTGGAAACTAGGACTCTAAGCCCAGGTCACTGTATCCCCAGCTACAGGATGTGCCTGCTGGTTTCCCCCAGGTGTTTCTCTGGAGTTCCGTTGCCTTGGGCTACACTTCCTTGGGAATGTGGTTTTCCTCTCCTTGTCTCAACAGTGATGCTCAGTGTGACCTTTGCGTCACTGTGAACTAATTTATCTTATTTGATGCTATCCCATTTTTGGACACTTAATGGATTCCAGTCATCTTGCTGGTTTCCAAGGTGAGGATTCACAGTAAGATGTGGACCCCAGCCCTGTACTCTCAACTGATGCCTGGTGTGCAGGAGTGAGTCATTAGGCTGGGCAGGTACATTGCTTGTCAGAAAGGAAACTGCAATTGACTTTTGGAGTGCACTTGACTAAAAATAACTCCCTTGCCTTGATTTTGGAAGCTGAGTAAGGGAAATTTGGTAATCCCAGGTCATTTGGGTGTTTAGCTAAAGTGAATTAAAGGATCAGGAAGCCCAGAAGTCAAGGAACTGTACAGTAATGAGATGCTCCACACCCAGTGCTGAGAGAGGTAGACAATTCTGTTCTTAAAAACACCATTTTGGGCCAGAGATTTAGCTCAGTGGTTCCAGTGCCTGTCTAGGAAG
>PVIC010056319.1:0-10980 GCA_004025085.1 Thryonomys swinderianus
TGAAATACGGATAATAAGTTCTTGTAAGTCTGAATCGTCTTGTTTACATATACAGTAAATTTGCTCAAACTGATGTTCCTAAAATATGAGAAAGTTGGGTCATCCTGTGTGGAGGTTCCGAGGACTACAGGATACAACTCAGAATCAGTCATCGCCTTTAAGATCTACCCTCTGGGAGGTTTACCCATCAGTTTTCACTTCTTATAAATTAAGAGTTTTCTGTGGGGCCTTGACTCCCCTCATCTAACGTCACACTGAGCACTGCCACCTCCAGAGCCTTTGGGGTCAGAGCTCCCTGACGCCAAGTGGGAAGCAGCCTCTATGTGAACAAAGTGGCATAGGTAGCTTTTAGTTATGGTAAGGTGGGACAGGTTACAGCTTCAAAATCCCCACAAATCTCTAGTGGGTTGTTTCGGAACAAGTCTCTAGTCATTTGGAAGGATGTTCTTGGTGCAGTCAATGAACGATCCAGAGTAAATGAGAGAAGCACCTCTCTGACATCGTCATCTTCTCCATTGCACAAAATGACGAAGCTAGAAAATTCACAGAAGAGCTTTACCGCTTTGGTACAGAAGCAGCACATCACGTCTTGGCTGATATCTCAAAATAGTTCCATAACTCTGTGGTACTTGGGAAAACTAGAGCATTTCTTGAAAGCAAGTTTTGTACCTTGTGTGTCTGTCAATATGTCATGTCACATTTTCTGATCACTAATATACATAGTGGTAGTAGTTACTGTTGCTGTAATAGTACAAAGTCATAATTGTCACATTGTTGTAATTTTATATTATAGGGGATAAGCACAACATAAGGGAATTGAGGTAGTTGAAATCTTTCAAAAATATAATGTTTACCCAATGTATTAGATATTAAGGAGAAAAAATTAGAAATTATTCAAATATATCCAATTGAGATACCTATTCAAAAGTCTATACAAAAACAATTTATGAAGAGGGGCTGATATTGAGAAATTCTGAGTAGATTATGTATCAGGATAGCGTGATTAAGGTCTGAATACAGCCGTTGCAAGCCAGTTATGTGCCGCATCTTTTGTTGCCTTTCATCTCACATGATTAGATGGGACGTTTTCAGGATAAAATTTAAGTGGAGTTGGATTTTCAGTAGAAAGATAGAAGTAAGAAGCCAGAAGGGTAAATCATCACATGACTTAGAACCATTGTGAGGTCATACTTGGTTTCGGCATCTAGGCACCAATTGTTATGATTCTTTTTCCAGTGGTTTCTTTCACAGGTTCATAGAAGCAGAGGCAGGTGGTTTGTGTTAACTTCTTGAACCTCTTGGAAATTCCAAATATTCATGGGTCAGTTCTATGCCAGCACCAGAGGAGTGTCCCAATTTTTCTCTAGAATTTCTACTTCTACCTAGACTAGAACAATGCCACTCTTCCCCCCATCCAGGACCACTTCTGAGTTGCAGCATCTGCACATGTATTTCCCTCTTACCGAAGCATTTGTTCCCAAGAAAAGAACATCATTCGCTCTTACAGATAATACTACTGTACTAGAGAGCCTTAAGCTCGTTATCTTTAGATTTTCCAGATGTAATTCAAACACTGGTCACTGTGCTTCCCTAACTTCAGCAGCACATTTTAAACTCACAAGTAGTTCAAATGAAGTCCCGTATAAGGTTCATTCTATAGGAACTATTCTTCTATAGGAACTATTCAAAGAAAGCCTCAGCAGAATCATTTTTGTTAACTTCGGTAAGACTACATTCTTCTACATTCAAGAGGGCAGATACTTTAGGAGTGCTGGGAATCAAATGCTCATGTTACTCTGAAATTTATATGTTGAAATATAATTTTTAATGTGGTTATGTTTAGAGGTAAAATCTTGAAAGCTGATTTTGTTATGAAAATGCACCTCTCACACATGAAACTAATGGCATTATTTTAAGAAGGGTCCATAGAGCCCCCCTTGCCCTTGACACAGGAGAACATTGCAAAAAGACAATAATTTGTGAGCCTGGCAGCACATGCTTGCCAGACATAGAGACTGCAAATGTTTAGATTTTGAGTTGTCCAACCTCCAGAACTGTAAACTCTTTACCTTTTTTAGAAGTCACCAAGTCTGTAGTATTTTATTACATCAGCGAAATGACCTAAAACAAGTCAATTAATAATTTGGAATATTATGTCTAAGTTCTACTAAGTATCTGTTGACTATTTGCTTTAGGGTCTCACTCAAAACTTCAATTGTAAGATATCTTGCACACTGTCTCTTTACAATCCATTTAGAAGATATTATAATTCTTCCCCAGGGTCTTAGAAAAAGTCCCATTGACCCTGAGTGAGTCAATGAATGCACCCAACCCTAACGGTCCCTGGATGGATGCTACGTTGTGGGCTTCACATCCAAGCCATAGCACAGCTCTCCCTCTGGGCACAAAATCTAGGAGATAAGGAGTGGCAAATCTACTGTAAAGATAATAGAATAAGTCTCCTGGACTTACGGTATGAATTAGACTTTAGGGAAAGTAAACAGGCCTTTGGACACAAAAGTTAACAAAAATGGATACGTCTTGGTATCTGCATTGTTTTGACTTGTCCATCATTTTCTTATGCAACGGAGAGGGTCAGAAAATGAATGGAGAAGGCAAAAATAGTTTTTTTGCCTTATTTTTTCCAATATTCCTTTATTTCTTATTCTACAACTTTGTCCTCTTGATGATTTCTAGCAGCTCACCTTATTCTTGGGATTCATGTACCATATATTTGAGTAAAATATATACAACTCTTCGCTTGCCCATATCTGAAAATTCTTATGATTAATACATATAAAGTAATTAGTATAATTGAAGTATTATAGATGTCTATCACAATTTTACCTCTGTATCCTTCTAGAAACTTCTAAAAAGGAGGAAAAAGTGATATCATGCATAATTATTTTGAATAAACTTCAAAGTCTGATTTTAAAGTAATGATTTTGATTCTTTCAAATATTTTATCATTTCTGTCCATTTCAAATATAACCCTGTCAGAAGTTCCTCTTAGTAATATTCTCTAATATTAGCATTCATGTATTTTTAATAATCTCTAGGTTTTATTCAAGGTCAGTTTTTTCTTAAGCTTTTAAACATTGAAAAACCATCATTCTCACCAATATAATACTCAATCTTTAATCCAATTTGTATGTCAGATAATTTCTTAAGGTTTTATAGACACTTGCTTCATTTATCCAATTCTTTAAAATGAATTCACTTGTCAAATGATCACACATTTCTACACGTGTCTAACATCCTCAGTCACAGTGGCTTTGGTATTCTCTCTGTTTCTGGATTTAGGGGTCATGTGCAATCTCATCAAATTGCTGTGGTTCAATATGCTAACTAAGTGTAATTCATAGCAAGTTGTTCATCCAGGTGTTAAATTAGATAAATAACTATTTCCTGAAATTATGTGTTTTTTACTGTATTTATGGGGCTATTGTTGCTCAATTTCTAACACTGGAGTATAATTATTACAAATGACTAGAAAATATGAATTGTATTTTAGGAAATTATTATCTTATTAATTCTTTCCAGAGTAATAGAATGAAAATCTCATACGCCAAGGTACTGGCAATAGTCGTAAGTTAAGATTAATAATTCATCTTCGCAACTAGTTACAGATATTAACTCTTTGTCTTCCCCTTGTTATGGCCAACAGTAGAGGAAGAAATTTACAGGGAACCTGTCAGAAATAAGAAAAAGAATCTGTTGTAGAGACAAAATCAATAGAAACTCTTTGGATTTACTTTGAGCAACATCAGAAAGATTCATTGTGGAATTCTCTAAACCCATCAGTGAAGGATATGGCTCTGTCTTGACAGATTTAGAGTACTTTACTTCTACCTTTCTGTTCAGGACCTAATTCTGCCACCTATATCACCTACTTTGGACCCAGTGAACACATGTTTTTCTTTTTGATTATTTGCTTTAGTCAACTTTATTATGCACTTTTATTGTCAAAAATGTGGGAAAATTTTCAATGAAATTGTCCATCTAGAGATGTAAATATTAGAAGGTATTAAATAAAGCAGAGAAACAGACACTTCAGATTCATTTATAAAATATGGTCTAATTTCATATCCTGATGAGAGATTACAGTAAAAACATATTTAAAATTCCTGAAAAACAGAAATAATAAATATTATCATTTGTGAAAACAAAACTTCTCATGTACATTAAGAAGTTTCTAATGTACTATTGAACTGACTTTTCTTCCTTTAAGAAGGGAAGTAATTGTCCAATTGTTATTTTTATGTCAAGATTTAACTTTGTTACCAGATTCACTTAGCATATCTTTGTTTAAAAATGAAAATTAAAAAGCAGGAACATTTCAAAGAGCTGGGTGGGCTGGAGATTTAGCTCAGTGGTTCCAGTGCCTGCCTTGCAAGTGCAAGGTCCTGAGTTTGATCCTGGTAACCACATACAGTGCTGGGCGTGGTGACTCACACCCGCCAGCAATCAGTACCACACACCACAGTGCCAGGTATGGTGTCTCATGCCTGTAATCCCAGAACTCAGGAGGCAGAGGCAGGAGGATTGCTGAGTTTGAGGCTTGCCTGGGCTACATAGTGAGCTCAGGGCCAGCCTGAACTACAAAGCGAGACCCTAGAGCTGGGTAACTCATTTCTAGTTGACAAATTTATACTTATAACTAGATGTATTTCTTTTTTATCTTCTTCCTGTAGGATTTTTTTTCCCCAAAAGATGGTGCCTAGGTTAACAATGCACCCACATGGAAAATAGGTTGGAGGAAAGGGAGAAATGCAAAATTGAAATTAATCATGTGAGGCATTTAGTCATAAGAACATAGAAATGCAAATTTCCAAGAAAGAGATGAAATGATCCCATTGACAGCTGGGATTTAGTGAAGCGATGTGGTTACAGAACGCGGTCCTGTCAGAAGAAATCACTTAATGATGAGAGTGAGTAAAGAAGAAAAGAAGCCTAGTACATGTGGGGAGAAATGGTCATTTGTCTTGAAATTTCTCATTAAGTCGTAAAATAATTTTCCCATCTGCAAATTGTACATTTCACTGTGATTGATTGAGGCAAGTTCTTGCTATGTAGTTCAGTCTGCATCAACCTCACTATTTAGCCCAGACTAGGCTTCAAACTCCCAATATCCTTCTGCCTCAACCACTCGAGTGCTGGGATTACAGGCATGTAATTTAAAACAGAGTTCTGTCTTCGAGAAATATTTTAAGAATTTTTTTTGGAGAGGTTTCAATAAATGGCTTTAAGTAGACATATTAAAAATTGAAAAATAAACAAAAGAGAGCACCTGAACATTGTACTACTAAATAAACTAGATATAATTTACTAAAAGATAATCCAAACACACACACTCATAATTTGGCTCCTTACACATTATATATTATAATATATGCAAACAAATGTGCAACATATTGCAGCACATATAGAGATGAACAGTAATTTTAAAATTGTACCTCAAGGAATATGGTCTAAGAACATGGTGAAAAATCAGTAAAAATATGGGCCTTTCCAGAAACTGTAACATAAAGAATTAATGCTAATCATAAATAGAAATGTATCAATTTAACTGTGACTAGACAATTTGTGAAACTGATCATTTGAATTTGACGACAGCTTATCTCCTGGTTATGCTCCCTCTTCTTCCTTAATCCCTGCATCAGGAGAGCTTCTCCAGGACACTGCGCTGGACCGCAAAGGTGAGCTGAAGTTTCTTTCCCCTGTGCTGGTGCCGAGTTTTGTAATCGCTCCTACTGAATGGCAAATACAGAATGTTTTCCCTACGTGAAAATGTCTTTTTCTCTAAAGTCCTTGGCGCTGCAGTAATTTTTTTTTTTTATTTTGAAAACTGGTCTCCAAAATAAGACAAAAGTCTAACTCTTTTAGGGGCAAATCTTACTCCACAGTTCCTTAAAATAGTGTCATCACTGCTCATGATATCACGGTAGCTTTTGGGCAAGTTCATCAAAGCATGTACTATTTTAAGACCTTATACCCTCTAAGGTCTTTTAATTGGAGGATGTCAAAATAATTTATATTCGGTTTGCAACCCTGAGTCATCACAAAAATATTTAAATTATGATCATCATCCCTTGGTTTAGAAAGCAAGAAATGGGATGAGCTGTGTTATTTAAATATCCTGAAAAGCCATAAACTTTAAAGCTTGTATTTAAAAGCATAATAAAATTCAATTTTCTGGAGAAACCATCTATGTGCAAAAAATTTATTAAGGAAAATATTTCATTTTCCAATGATAGAGGAAAAAAATCGCCATGGTGGATATTTTTGCTTCCTTCAACACATTCACATTCAGTGTCTGTTAGACTGGAGATAAGAAGACCTGGAAGGAGAGTTGAGGACATGTAATTAACTCACTGATATAAACTATTATGGTTCACATTACACTATTTGCATAATATTAATGCATGTTATAATTTTTGTTACTAACAACGGTAATAAACATTTCATATGTTCATGAAATTTGTCACATTAGTTATTAAAAGCTCTGTGAGGCTCAAGAAGATCATAAGGTATAACTGATGAATGGGACTATATTTTAAATTTCTACTCATTACTCAGGCACAAAGGGAACTGACTAATATATATCATAAAATTTAAGTGAGAATAACAATAAAAATAAAATGAGTAGAAACAATATGAGTTTCATGCTTAGAATCAAGTAGTAGCAGCAATCTGCACATATCACAGCCTAATCACTCAAAAAATTAAAAAGGAAATTAATGAATAACCTAATTAAAAGGCAGTAAAAGTCTTTAGTTGTTTGGTTTAAATAAATTATAATTTAATTTTTCAGTTTAGAATTTAGACTAACTTCAATTAAAATTTCAGTGAAACATAGACCTTATCAAACTTATATTCTCTGTATTTAATTGTAGACTATTAAATGTCCTTAATGAACACAAAATCCATCTGTCATACTTTTGATCATTTTAGGAGATCTCCCCACTTATATTCAGAAATTTAATTATGCCCCTCTTTTACAGGTGGATTAGAGATAGCAGCTTTTTAATAAAATAAGGTCATCTTGTAACTCTGATCTTGTCATTAGATTCTTTTCAAATACCGCAGCTTTGGGCTACTGCCATTTTTAAAATACTTTAATCAGATTTCTTTCTGTGTCTAGACATTTTTTAGTTACTCTTGTCTATGTGGTCATGAAATTAAACAATAAAACAGAATCATTATGTTTTGTAATGAATTATTTACTCCTTACCTAGAAAAATATCAAGGCATACTTGCATTGGATAGTCTAAAACGTACTCTATGGGTGTATTCTTGTGGGATTCCCACTTGTGCCCCCAACACACATCTACTTTCATCTAAGGACGATTTAAATTTTCAGTGGAATCCAAATAATTGAGAATGGAAATCCAAACACTATTACATTTCATGAGCAAATTTAAATTAGTGTCATGCTTTCAGGCTACTTGTTACTTTAAATTTGCCAGCACTTTATTTTCCCAAAGATTTTACCCCAAAGTATAACCCATAAGTAACTTCAAAAAAAGATACCTAGTAATAGAAACTTTTAAAATTTTATTTTTAAAAATTTAACCTATTAGATATATACATAATACAATCTTTTTTGTTATATATGCATGATATACCTGAATACTACTTCTTGGAAAATTAGCACATGCAAATAGTACACACGGACACTTCTTTTACTTTCCCTTCTTCTTTCACTCTACTCCAGTATGGGATCCCTATCTGGTCTCTGCAGAGTCTGATTCTGCAATATAATTCTCTCTACTCACATCTGTGAAATATCAGACATGCAGACAATTTTATTGTTTATAAAGAAGAAGATATTCAAGTACATGTTCCCCCAATCTCTATCCATATTAAATCTTTACGATTTAATTGGCTGGATTTTCTCCACCAACTTTTTATATATTGATTGATTTTTAAAGCAAAAGGCTTATTTTTGAATTGGCCCAACTGAACATCTTTTTCCATTAAAAAAATAGCTGTTCAGTTCAAAAATATTAAGAAACTATTTAAATTGTCTAGTACAATTGAGAAGGGAAATGGGGGAGGATTTTGCATCAAAACATCAACAGAATCTACATATCTATGTTAGTATATTTGTCTCTACAGTGTCTTCCTTGGTGACCCAGGGGGACCCTTCGCTCCTCCTGCGACAAAACATGGTTTTGTCTCCCAGCATCTGAAATCCTAGCTTAGTGATGCGTCTCTACCAGTCTTGAATGCGTTCCTCATGCCTGTTGACTACACAACCCAGTTCGGTCTTAAATCTCACTGTTGCAAATCCACATCCAACCCTTAGAAAGTGGTGGTGTCTAGAGCTGAGATGAGTGAAATGATATATTTTTACAAATTATATCAAATTGAATATTGTGTGTGTCTGCCACAAGCCAGAGAGAAAGGGAGGATAGAAGAAAGAACGGATTGCAGGGAGGGCACAAGAAAGGGAAAGAAATATCAAACGAGCACATTTATAATATATGTCTTCATATTAAATTTGCAACACATTCTGATATAATAAACAAATTGCAGACATGTTTAAAAACATAAGAGAATTTTTTCTGAGTTCATTGGAATAAAGAATGATTTGTACACAGGCCAGGAATCAGAACACATACAGAACCAGAGAGCTGTGCCCTGAAGCATGAGCACGGATCCTATCTAGGTTACTCAAGGACAAAAAGTAGAGACATTGCCGGGCATGGTGGCTCATGCCTGTAATCCCAGCACTCATGAGGCAGAGATAGGAGGATTGCTGAGTTCGAGGCTTGCCTGGGCTACATAGTGAGCTCAGAGCCATCCTGAACTACAAAGCGAGACCCTGTCTCAAAAAAAAAAAAAAAAAAAAAAAAAAAAAAAAAAAAAAAAAAAAAAAAAAAAAAAAAAAAAAAAAAGGAGACACATTATCTGATTGGTTACAACAAGGGGTCTGCCCTATACTGAACATGGTATGTTTATTCAGCTGCCTAATTGGATGACACTCAGCAATTTGTTACAAAAAATATACTGCATCATGTATCAGTTTACTTTGACTAGGTAAGGTTGCAATTGGTTACCTAGGAAGACAGCTTTGGTCTGATAATCTCTAGCTTACATAATGCACATATCTTCATATGACTCTATAAATTTTATTGACATTTTCAATATGTGCTTAAAGTCTGCTACTTTGGGCTGTTTTTCAACAGTTCTTTTTATATGACAGAGGACAAGGATTATTCTTACTTTTTTTATATGACAGAGGACAAGACCAATTCTTAATTTCTTTTCAAATCTAAGCAATATTAGACACCAACTATGGTAGAAATTAAGAGAGAGGCAACTACAAGAAAATCACTAAATTTTTCAGTAAGGAAAAGGCAGAATAATTTAAAAACATAGAAATTACATTCTATTTTACTAAAGTCATGATTTCAATAGTCTTAAGAGGATATATATTCAATATGTAATATCAGGAATTCTAAATAAATGTAACAGAACACAGGTGGTATGCTTTTTTTATTTTTTGTGTTCATTGTAATCATTATTGATTTATTTTGCTTTATTGTTTTATTTCAAACTCTAGGGTTCCCTCTCTCTGTCATGGTGAATTTTTACCATGTATTAACCAGAGCTCCATGAAGAATTAAATAAATAAACTATTCACTCTGGTGCATCATTATTAGGGACCTGGTAACCGTGGGAAACTTCATAAGCCAGTGAGAATATTACTTAAGTCCATAGACAGAGCATTGCATATATCTAGAGTTGTTAAACACTACAACTATGAGTACATTGTTTTCAATTCTGGAAGGCACACACAACAATCAACACTGAAGGAGATAATAGTTTTGTTTTGTTGTGTTTTGTTTCTAGGAAACTCTGGGAGAACAAATCAATTTAGTTACTTTCACTTCCTCCTTGGTATATTTTTTTAACTAGGAAAGATAGAGTTTACTAAATGGTATTTTTATTGCTCCCTTTGCCTAGGAACGGAGCAGTGGGATCTTTGGCTTCTTTATTACCAAAGCTGTCAGGTGTTTTATACAGCAATAAAAGCAGCAGCTGTCATTTGAGATGATGAAAGGTAAAGAACTATGAGTGCAACATTGGTTCTATTTTGTAAGACAAGTGTTCCTTAAAACTAGGTTTTCCCTAAACTCAAATACTCTTGGGAGTATAAATAGGCACAGACAACTACCTTAAACTGGATAAGAAAGAAAGAAAGAAAGAAAGAAAGAAAGAAAGAAAGAAAGAAAGAAAGAAAGAAAGAAAGAAAGAAAGAAAGAAAGAGAAAGAAAGAAAGAAAGAAAGAAAGAACAAAAAACAAAAAAACACTGTGAAAATCCCTACTGTTAATGCCTAATACAGAAAAACAGAGAACAAAATAAAATAAAAATGAAGTTTTTACTACCTTCAAGTGTTCCTGTATTATTTCACTAATCTGAAGTCTGTTATATTTCTTATTCCTGTATATGAAGAGCTAGTAGAATGCATTCAGTCCAAGTCGTACCTTTCTTCTTTTTTTTATTCTTTTTTTTAATTGAATTCTTTATTGGTACAATTTTTATACATCTCAAAATCACATATAACATTGGGAAATTTGTACCAGTATATGCCACAAGTTAATTCTCATTTTTACCCATATCCCTACCCAATCCACCCTCCTCCCCCCTTTATACATGCTCTTTTATTTTCTTTCTGTATTATATTTATTCCTTCCCCTCATCACATTCCCACACCAAGTTTCCTATAGAAATATTCCACTCTATAAAAGCTACCCTACTTTCTAGAACTCATTTGCATCTACAGGTGTTCATGCCAAAGAGAAGATCCAGGAATTGTCTATCTGTGATCTATTGATTTCACTTATTAGTATATCCTCCAGATGTCTCCATTTGCACCTAAATGGATCAATCTTGTCATTCTTTATGGCAGAGTAATACTCCATTTTGTAAAAAAAAAAAACCACTTCTTCTTTATCCACTCTCCAGT
>PVIC010056320.1:0-10967 GCA_004025085.1 Thryonomys swinderianus
GGTCAAGGTCAGTGTCAAGGTCAGTCAGCTGTCAAGGTCAGTGACCGGAAGTAAAGAAGTGCTATAAGCAGCAGAAGGCAGTATGGACACGAGGGGGTCTTGGGTCCTAGATGACCATGGAAGGCAGAGATGCGCTGGCAGAAGAACTCTCACACTGCCAGGCAGTAAGGCTGTGCTCAGACCAAACAGACGTGGAAAAGGTGAGGCAGGCCCTGGACCACGCCATGCGAAGGGAAAAGCCTTCACCTAACACACGCTCCCAGTCCTGACCATGCACTCGGACTCCGCAGCTGGTCCACATGTCCCGTCTCCATAGATTTCAGGGAAACCCCAAAACCTTATCCACAGAATAGGATCACTGCTCCCAGTTATTTGCATCTACATCTAACGTCTTTCAGACTGTTCAAGCTCTGAAAGTGAAAAAGCTGAGCCTTTGCTATCAAGTGTAGATAGGTGGAAAGGCTCCTAAATTCAAAGTCCGTCCTTGGAGAAAGTCTTTTGGGTCCTGTCTGCCGTTTTCAGGGCACCGTGTAAATGGCACCTGTGTTTTCTCAGGTCTGCTCTCACTGCGTGTTACCACGAGCTGTATCACTGACTGAGTTGTCACACACTGCTACATCTGGGCTTCTAGGTGACAGCGCCAGAGAAGGACTGACTCAACTCGCTGTCAGTGTTAGGGACGTAGATATGTATGACAGAGAAAAACAGGTAAATGATGTAAAAAACGTGTGTGCTGATCCCCTGACCCTTTGAGGTTGATGGCGATCGATCCGTATTCTGTTAGGACCAGAATGTCCTGCTTAGTTAAATTTACTTCACTGTGATTGTGAGCGTGAACTGTGACTATTTGCTTAATCAGGCCCGGGAGGTAAAGGCTGGAACACCCCATAACATGAGATGTGTAACTGAGATCAGGGCCAAATATTGAACACGGCTTTAGTACCATTCGACCTTACTTGCAAATATATATTTATTATTTTATCGTTTTTGTTTAACACTCATTCTGCGCCTCTGTGTGTTCTTTCTCAACTTTCCATAACACTGTGATCTCCCAAACAAGGTAATTAACCATCAGCGCCTGTCTTGGGGATCAACCACAGAACTGCCCTGTACATGTCCACGGCTAAGGGCTGCAGAAAGCATTCTCTACAACTGAAGGTCTGGGCTGATACTGCACCCTCAGGACCCAGCACAGTGCCTGGATTATCATTCAATAAAACAGAGAAAATGCCTCTTAATGAATGATGAGTGAACAAAAAACCTCTTTCCATTCTAATTTAAAACTCATGACCCAAAGAGTTAGGTCAACCCTGAAGCCTACTACTTTAAGATGTGACTCTGAAGTTTCTCCCCTAGTGGAGGAAGATAGAAGTAGGAAGACTGTAACACCTTATTCCCAGCATCCCAACACCAAAAATCAGTCGCTGAAGGTTCTGATTCATAAAGTGGCACACAAGTTTGCCTGATAGGTTTTCAAATATATACCAGATTTCAATACGCAATTTCAGAGACTTTACTAAAATTTTTAAATGCCTATAAATATTTGTAAATAAACTTGTAACAGCCAGGCATAGGGGCTCACGCCTGTCATCCCAGCACTCGGGAGGCAGAGACAGGAGGATTGCTGAGTTCGAGGCTTGCCTGGGCACCATAGTGAGCTCAGGGCCAGCCTGAACTACAAAGAGAAAGCCTGTCTCAGGGAAAAAAAAAAAAACACAAACCTGTAATATACTCATTTGTTATAGTCACCCAGTAGAAAGTAGAAATAGTTGTCCACCTTGATTAGTAATTGTCAATGTTGCTATGGAAAGTATGATGCTACGCTGACCCCCAGTGGGCAATTTTTAAGTGTGAAAGGGTCCTATCCCATTGCATTTTGAAATAAGAAAATTATTTCCTATCTTATTGTCAAAGCCCCTACTCATGTGCTGTATTAAGATGAACAACTTCACTGTCGTGGTATTTACGTGGCGAATACTGTGTGTCACTTTCCCCTATGATTCCTGGGCTTTTATTTCAATGATCTGATGCAGCTTATAATGCTAATTTCTGAAATGCTCCATAGTATCATACCCTTAATTATGGGTAGAGAATAAACCACCCAACACTATTAGAAAAATCTCGGTAACAGCGGCAGCCTTAATCTGCCTCGTGGAGGAGGATTTGTGAGGAGTCTAAAAACAAATTACAATGGTCAGCAAATTGCGCTGCTTCTTAGGAAGAGAGCAGGAGATGGCAGGTGCTGTAACTGGCCTCGTCTGGGCCCCTGCTCTTCTCTCTTCCTGCAGCCATTTCACAACCAATGACGCCGGACCACGAGCCCGAGAGGTAGCTGTTAAAAGGGCGCGTAACTCCCCGTCAATGACAGAACTGTACTACATTCTCCTGTGTGCTTCACACTCGCCTACTATTCCGTTCATGGCTTTTAATGTAGAACTATTTGCTTATTTGCTTGGTAAGTTGCCCCAACAGCCGAGCCCTGGATCACAGTTGTTCTTACAAAACTTCAATCTTCAGGTTTGTGATGTTGGCGCTTTGCAGTAAGTGAGTGAGTTTGGGACTGTAGTCTGGGCGTTTGACCTCGGAAGAGTTCACCATCGGTGCTTCACCGTGTGTACGCTCACCACATACAGGAGGGAGTCCGTGAGTGTGTGTGAATGATGCCACGTGCCATGAGGGAACAAAAGGAAGAGGGACAGAAATAAGAGACCTGGAGACAGGATCATATGGGGTACGGCAAAGAAGGCGCGCCTGAAATTGTAGAAAGTAACTAAAATCGTGTAGGCAAAAACGGCGTGAAAATGGAAAAGCATCACCAAACACTGCATCTTGACTATGACAATAAGCTGCAGATAGAGCTAGTCAGTAGCAGCCAGCCAGGGCCACCTTCGGAGAAGAGTGCAATGGACAGTTATGGACGAGGCTGTGGCCGTGGGCCGAGTCTTGCGGGCTGCGGGTAGTGAAGGCCATCGCTGACCCTGAGAGGCCGGAAGGAAAGGGCTTGATCGCAAAGAAATGAATTACGGCAATAATACCAAAACCAACGTGTATCTGGGGTACAAAATAAGAGCTTTTCATCTTTCAAAATCTCTATGGTTAAACTACACGCCCAGATGAAAAAAGTGCAGGCCAGCCTCCTTCGGTTTTATGGATTCTTTCCCAAAATTAGGCTATTCAGCTTTTCCTGGGTAGTTATAGTTCCAATTCGCAACTTGAGAAATAGCAAATAGCCAAATAGGACGGACAGCAAATAACTTAGCTATGTGTGACTTTTTCCAAATTTTATGACACATTTGGCTCCTGAAAAAAGATTCCGATATGTGGGCATTTTTATTACTTAGAGTTTAGAAAAGTCTTTTTAGCATATGACACAAAACAACTATCATATGGTTTCAGTATACACTGACTTGTGTAGGAATGCAATTGCTGTGTAAGTCAAGGCAAAGAAGACTATTTTCCTTCTTTTTTGTCTCTTTCCTTTCTTTTTTAGTTTTTTGACACAGGGTCTCACTTTGTAGCTCAGGCTGGTCCTAAAGTCACTTTATAGCCCAGGTTGGCCTTGAACTTACAGCAATGCTCCTGCCTCTGCCTTCCCAAGTTCTGGGATTACAGGCATGCACCACCACGCCTGACAAAGCAGGACTATTTTCTGTTCAGAACATTACCTACCAAGACTTGTCCCCCGTTTCAGAAAGTCATGTCCAATGACTGCACTATGTCCTTTTGTTACTAATAAAACACACTGATCTGCAGTTGTCGCTGGTGATTCTACATGCATGTACGCATGAAATTAAGTGTTTAACGTTCTAATTTCATGTAGAGGTAATTACTCCTGATACAGTTGAGTGTGCCAAAAATAGATCACGTTCTTGTGTATGACACAGAAAGGATTGCCAAGTGTACACCTTGTAATATGCAGAAAGTTTATGGAAGATCACGGGCCAGCACCAGGGAGAGGCAGAAGGCTAAAGCGGGTAAAAAGTGACCTTGTAACTCAGGCTTCCAGTATTTGTAGGGTCAGACATACATTGTCTTAGGCCCCTCCCACTGTTTTTCTTCTCTCATGTCAGCAATCTGTGTGACCTCCTAAGCCTAGGCCTGAATAATCAGTAACGTGGTTTTGTGTTTCTGGTTGAATGGAGAGAATGTGGGTGGCTCACACAACTTCCTTGCTTTGGAATTACGGAAGCACGGACAACTGTTAAGAGTGGTGTAATGTTTACAGCTAATGTTTACAGTTTCCTAACTTTACTATCCCCCCTGCGAACCCTGGTCCCCAAAAACCTTTCAGGGGAGTTAAGGGCGAAAGTTTCATCTTCTGTAGCTACTTCTGACTCTATAGGGGTACTGGTGCTACCTGTGAGGAGACCGAGGAATCCTCACGCTAACTGGCCTAGGAGTCTAAAGGAGTTGAGCCCATTCTGTGAACATGTTTCTTTTTTGATGGACCATGAGCACAGAAGTGGTCTCAGATCTCAGGTTATCGTCACCTCCAGTAGTTTGACTTCTGTCAAGCAAGAAGAAACGAGTTGGAGTGTGTAACATCTAAACAGTAAGGCTATGAGAAACACCAATAAACACCATGTCCATGACAATAATCAAGACCCCCAGTTCTAGATGTGTTGCCAAAACATCCATGACTCAGTAGTTTTCTATGGATTTGAAGGCACATCCAGCCATATCTTTTTTTATTTTAGATCTCTTGACAAGGGAAATATACTCTTCATTTAGGGACAAACCTAACCCCTTTGCTTCGGTTGGATCTAATCCCCACCAATATTGTATGGCCACTGAGGCTAGTGAGTCTGTCTGGTCTTGGAGGAAAGCAATGCTTCTGAACAAGTTCGTCTAGGATGGTCTTTGATGGTATGTCTAGGAAGTTTTTTGATGGTATGGATTTTATCAATATGACTTGGGATTTGGCTGTCTCCAGGCAAGAATAGACAAGCTTTACCAAGTGATTAATACATATATGATAAAAACATGACTGCTAAAATGGAAAGCAGATTGGGGAAGGAGCTACATAAAATGGAGCTGCATAATCTTAAGGGATTAGAATAGCACTTGTAACTACTTAGCTCTTAGACTTGTCTACAAGTGCAGCTAGACACTGTCAGTGGGAGGCAGTAATTGGAGCCCCTTTTATGTATACTCTGTATTTCTACTACTTTTATATATCTTTGGTTGTACTCGCCTGGTGAGTGTTCATGACCAGGTTAAAGAGAACCCTACATCAACCAAAATTTACCCTTGTTATCTACTGAAGTCAGTTAAGTCTCCTCAGACATTACTTTTGGAACCATGTACCTGTCAGTGTCAGCTTTCTGTGAAAACACGCAAGATTTTTATCTCTGTGGTGACCCTCTTTCTTGCCACACCGTTCACTGGTTGACTCCTGTTGTGTGGGGTCCAATAATCTCTTTGTTCGGGAAGTTGAATGAGTCAACAAAATTATAGGACGTGATTCTCTCATGTCCTCGGTCCTTGCTGAGATTGGAAGTCTAGAGCCAAAATATTGACGACCTTTAAACCCAAGTGCCTTTCTAACTTTTAATTCGCCCCTCTCCATAACCTAAACCACGGTTTTGAACACGCAGAAGCTCAGCTGCACCAGTATTGAAGTGGAATCAGGGAGTTTTAACTATTATACTTCCATCTGGATATCAAGCACTGTGAAATATAAAGGACAGCCAGAGGTCTGTTATTTCTTTCCAATCTTGCTTTGGAAGTCAAATCTCTGCAGAACGTTACCATATAACAGTTATAAAATTTTACAGAGAAAACTTGAAATTAAGAGCCACACACAGCATTTTACCATGACGCATTCTTTAAAATACCTTTAAATGTCCACCTTAGTATAGAATAAATATCCTTTTTAGTCAAGCATCTCTTTCTGTTCATTAAACATTAAGTGATTCAGAGAAATGCTCACCTAATTTATCTTTCAATATGATGCCATTGAAGAAGAATGTAGCTATCTATAAAGATATCTTAGAAGTTCATGTCTAACCTCTAATTTTTAGTGTATGACATCATTTGGACTGCTAGGTGTCTGAGCAGCTCTAAGTGTAGTGTCACTTAAGTAACATATACATCACATGAGCTAAAACATATTATCATTTGGTGGGCGGGTGATCTCATGTAGGATTGACATGAACCTCTCATCACAAGGAGCTGAAACACAACTAAGACAAGGGCAGATGTCTGAGTCTAAAAGAAAAGCTTTTTCACTGTCAACAACCTTAGTTTTACATCTTTGTACACCAAGAAAGCATGAATACACCATGAAATCAGCAATAGTGTTATAATTATGCAGAAACCTTCATTCTTTAGTTTTGTACCAAGAGCATTTTTTTTCCAAGAGCATTTTTAATAAGAAAATCTTGTTTACCCACAGAAAACATGACCTTTTGATGATAACCAATATAAATATATAACAATAATATGGAAATTATTGAAGGGGTCTCATTAGTTAATAAAGACTAGAATACATATTTTCAGGTAAATGCTCCCTTATTGACTAAGGACAGTACTGTCCAACAGTATTTGCAAGTCAAAGGGGTCCCCACTTATTAAATTAGAGAATTTTTTTTGTTTTTAGGTGACTCATGAGAATCCAATCATAACAATTAATAAATTATTTTGACCAATGAAAGATTCCCAAGTTATTGTACACAGGCAACAATAGCCATTGCATTTACAAAACCAGTCTTCACATTATTTTGATTGGTTGGCAACTTGAATGGAAGCATGTCCTTAATTTTATTTTACCTATAAGACAAGTTGTAGGTATAAATATCTAACCCATATAAACTATTTTCATGGAAATCTCCAAAAAGGCAAAGTGAAAAAAAAAACCCTTTTGAGCTCAAATAAAACAGCTGTAGGTGTTGTGACTGGTCATTAGCACAAATTGGAAAGAGAGACAGACAACTGTACATAAACCAGTCTGTACTCTGGTGTGTTTGACCACGGCACTTTTAGGTACCAGTCATAACTATTATTTTAGTAAGGAAGATAGTAGTGAGACTATTCCCACAATCTACTTAGGAGGGCACAAAACATTTTATACATCTGGTTGACCAGAATGGTTGGTTTTTTTCCTTCCCTGAAAAGAAACTTGAGGGTGTCAATTGGTTCACAGGTGTATGAAGTTCATGATCCTTGTTTGCCTTCTGGTGTCTCAGGTGGTTTGAGTTGTCCCTGGAGAGGTGAACCCACCTATCTGCCTCCTGCATCTTCATGACACGTGAAGGGGCTAATAGGGGTCTGAGATCGTACATTAGGCAATATTTTCTTGCCGGTTCTGCCATGGGCTAGATCTGAGGTTCCTAAGGCTGAAAGAAGGAACTTAACCAATCCCTTTAAAGTGAGTACATAGATTCGTTAACACCTGTCACAGAAAAAGACTTTTTAGGGTATACCAGACAGGGCTGGGGATTTAGCTCAAGTGGTACCGCACCAATCTTGGATGCATAAGGGCCCGAGTTCAGTCCCCAGTACTTGAAAAAAAAAAAAAAAAGGCAACAAGGATATACCAGACAAAGAGGCTTGAGAAAGATTATTAGAGGTATGTATAGAGGTATGCATTTATTAAAGGTACAAACTCAAGACTGGAGTACGAGTGCTCGAAGAATGAGGTTGTGGAAAAAGGGAGAAAATTTTAAATGACACTCAGACTCAGACTCAGGGTATCAGAGTTGATACCCACTGAACCTAATAGGATAAGGGTGGAAACGTCCTTCCGCCCACCTCCCACCCCTCGACACGGAGGTAAGACGCTCTAGTAAAGATGTTTCTGGCTTTTCATGCTGTATTTAGTGCTGAGCTTATGCAGAGAAGCAAATTAACTAATCATATGCTTTTAAATTACCATCTCCTACACTGAGCCTAGAGTCACTGATACTGATACACAACTACCCCAATTTTAGATTAAGGTTGTCTTCCAAGTCTCTTACTAATTGCTGGTGGGCGTGAGCCGCCATGCCCGGTATCGGGGTATATGATTACCAGGGATCAAACTCCAGACGTTGCGCTTGCTAGGCAGGTGCCAGCACCACTGAACTAAATCTCCGGCCCTATTTTCCAAGCCTTAAGTGGCTATTAAAACACTCAATTTCAGCGTCAGGTCAAAAGCTGATCCCAACAATTGTAACATTTCTGCTCAATCTGTAAACTGAAATGATTCTTTTCCTTTGGACTCAACATGGTAAACTGTCCACCTTTGTTCAGGTAGCTGCTACAGAGCCTCCAATTCCAGGACGGAAAATCCTGAGCCTTTGTGATGGACTTTGCTTCAAACGAATATGATCCTAAGTGCCTAGGCAATCATTTTTATGAGATTAGTGGAATCTGTATCTATAAAATAAAATGCAACACATCTGAAGTTACAAGTATGCTAAACCAAAGCGTTTAACGCTCTTTTCATATCACATTAAGTGAGGTTGGAGGCAGAAGAGGCAGGTGGACGGAGGTGCTGAGGACCGGCTGCTATGAGGAACTGTGGCAAAGGGGCACATCTGGCTGCTTTAAAACCCTAGGGAGAAAAAGAAACAGTTCACAATCAGGGTCGCTCTTTGAGATTTCTTCTGAAAGTGCCTCAGTGGAGAAAGAGCAGTGAATCCAGGTCTAGAGCAATCAGACCACCCAACTGCAAGCTCCTTCGACTTCACCTGCAGGAACCTGAGCGGCCCGGCCTCGAGGGGGCCAAGAAACGACACACAAGGAAAAGATTTTCCCCAGGAAACCATTCACCTGGCTACACAACACTGAGTATTAGAAAGAGTCTCAAGAAGCAGGAAATCGGAAGCATCTGAACTATCCACTCACTCACTTGGCAATGTACATCTTATTGGAGAAGGGCTCCGACTTCGAGATATCTGGAAAACAGGAACGTGGGATGTGAGTCGCACAATATGAAGCTCAAACAGTAAGTGCTTTTGACATTATTTCCTTTCACATCACCTAATTAGTTCCTCTGAGGCGCTTTAGAACTACAGTGTAACCCCCCCCCCGTGACTATTATACTTCTATACTTTTTTGCAGTAAATGGGTGCTTGATTTGGTTTAAATCATACTGTTAATTAAAAGCTAGGTACAATGGCCTAAGAGTGGCCATAATGAACTCAATGCTTTCCAGAAAATACCTATTATTATCGTAGTTACCTGATAAAGGCTAAAATAAAGATGTCATCTTTGGCACACCTTTTATGTAAGTTATTCCATGTGTCTAAAACTTTGCTCTATTATTCAGCAGTCAGGGGAAAAAAATCATTTTTTAATCTCACTTCCACTCACACTAAGCACTGTTATTACAAGTCTAATGTTGGCTGCAGGCATCATTACGGCTCTGAGCTTTCAAACACTTTAAATGGATGCTAAGAAAGGTGGAATGAGTTCCGGATGAGTCAAGATCTTAAGTAAGCAAGAAAAAAAAAAACTAACCAAAACAGTTGCGTTGTATTTTGCAGGTACATTCAGTTTTGTTGTACAGAGGATGTTGGAAAGACAAGCAAAGTTGAGAAGAGTTTTCCCTCGAGCATATGTTTTATTTCCTCATCTAAAATTTAAATTATTTTGTCCTCCCTAATCACAGAGCACAAAACACCAAGAGGTTCAGACGCAGAGGATACTCCCACGGATACATCTTCCTACTGGAGCCCAGAGCTGGACTCTGCCGGGCCTGGAACTCACCAGGTGTCTCATATTACTGTTTCCTCTGCTAAGTTACTTCCTCTTGGGGTGGAGAAACCTGTGAGCTCCCCAGTATAGGGCTCTCCAGATTCGCTTTTAGCCAGGAACTTAGTTCAGCAGCGCCCGCCTGCCTGGCAGGTCCAACGTCCTGAGTTCCATCCCCAGTACAGAAAGAAAAGAAAAAGATTTCCTTTTATTTTTATCCAGTGGAAGTATTCCTTCATGAATAAGACAATGAAATGATATTAAAGTTTCAAGAAGCAAAATGACTGTGTCAGAGGCCCACCTTTTCTACTTCCACATCCTTTTAAAGCTGATTTTCTTCCCACGTATACCCCTTCCCACTTTCCCAGCCAGTGGAAAACCGGCTACTTCAAAGACCAAGTCAGATATCGGGCCGCCAGGAGCCCCTTCCCTGTCGCCGTGGCTCTAGGCCGGTGGTGGTGAATATACGGCACGCGCGTTGTTTCTCTTTTAAGGCAAAAGATGTTAATGTATGAGTTTTTTTTTTTTCTAACCTAAAACATCGGGACTCAGGTTTCATTGCAGCGCTGGCACTTGTGGGTTTTGGGCTGCGGTTTGGTCGCTTGTCTCTAAGATGTTCACCATCACTGCTCTGGGCCTTTCCCGTAGAAACGTATCATTGTGCATCACCTTATGAATTTATCAATCTATATACTGTATCCCCTTCCATTAAATTAACTGATTTTCCTATATGCAGATCTATTCAGGCAAAAGCCCACATCTAATCATTTTTGTGTCCCTCCCGAATCTGGCACCCACCAAATATACGAGAAATATTTGAAGCAGCAGCCTGCTGGGGAAATACTAGGTGCTTGCTGAACTCAGTACGAAAGGCAGGTCTTATTATCTGCACAGGTGGGGGTGCTTTGTTTCGCTAAGAAGGTTTTGCACAGGTTGGGGTGCTTTGTTTCGCTAAGAAGGTTTCGCCACTTAAGGGCTCCGACTGTAACTGCTAGAGACGGCTTCAGAGAAACGGAGCCCTGCCAGATGGGGCTCTCCATTACCCCTCTGTCTTTAAAACACATTGGTCACATAGTTAAAGAATTTTTATTTGAAGGGAGAAAAACATAGCCTAGCCAGTGTCCACATGTCTTGACCCAGCACTGTATTCAAAAGGTATTGACTAAATATTTATGGAATGGAAAATGGTGAATCATAATGGTATCTTTAGGGATGTTATCCCCAAAGTGTTCAGAGATATTTTTGCTCTTATTTTTTAACTTGATGGAACTATTAGTAATCTATCCAAG
>PVIC010056321.1:0-10976 GCA_004025085.1 Thryonomys swinderianus
CTGGAGAGGCTGTGAGAAAAAAGGAACATTGTTGGTGGGAGTGTAAATTAGTATAACTACTAGGGAAAGCACTGTGGAAATTCCTCGGGTAACTAAAACTATGGATTCCATTTGACCGGGCTTTTCCCCTTCAAGGTATTTTCCTGAAAGTTAAAAATATCCTATCACGCTGTTATATGTATATCCGTGTTTATAGCAGCATAATTTGTAGTAAGTAAGTCTTGGTAACAGCTCATATGCGCACACACAGATGAATAGTTAAAGAAAATATGGTATTCATATACAATGTTGTTCTACCCTTCCATAAAGAAAGATACACTTGAGTCATTTTAAGGTAAATGGATGCAACTCAAAAATCATAATTTTAAGGAAGTAAATGAGACACCCATGTTTAAATATTGCATTGTTTCCTTTGTGTGAGAAGCCTAAAAGAAAAATAAGGAGCAAAGTGCAGGAGAGATATTCAGAAACAGAAAGAATGTGTTCAAAGTGGGAGATGAACAAGGTCAGGAGAAGGAAGAAAAGAAGAGAAAGAAGGAACGGAAGGAAAAATGGAAGCAAAGCTTTTGGACTCAGGAATAAGAAAAAGGATGGAAGGGAGAGGAAATAGGAATAAAACAGACTTAATATGTATTATGTTCAGGTACAAATTCCTGATGATAAATAGCATCATTATATACAGCAAATATGTGCTAAGCCAAAGGCATTAGGATCCTCTTGAGAAAGCATGATTCCATTGTTCTAGGTTCAGATAAGTAGAGTCACTAATGACCCTAATTGTCACAGCTTAAACGGGCACCTGTGTTGAGGCTCCTTTTTTATTTGAAATATAATATGGGTGGTCTTGCTAAGGCTACAACTCTCAGGTTTTCCATAATTTATCTGACTAACGTCCATCCCCCCTTTTTTTGAGACGGGGTCTCGCTTTGTAGTTCAGGCTGGCCCCGAGTTCACTATATAGCCCAGGCAAGCCTCAAACTCACAGTGATCCTCTAGCTTCTGCCTCCTGAGTGCTGGGATTACAGGTTAACATCCCTCTTTGCCATACTTTTTCCTCCCTAAGGAGCATGGCAATCTGATTTTCTACTTCTCCTATTGTCATTTTAATAGTAAAGTCATTTTCTTCCTCCCATCAAATAGACATCTTAACAATCACTAATTCATTCCTCATTGTGTCCTGACAGGTGTTTTTCCACCCTAGCCAGTGAGCCACAACACTGCAGGATAGTTGGCGATGACGTAACTCAAATAGGTAGGGCCCTATAGTCCTTTCAGTAGCAAGTAACCATAGGAAAACAGAGACCTCCACTCTCTCTATTACTTTTACCCTAAAAAGAATTATGGGTATGTGTGTCTCTCAATGGAAAATGAGGCAGAGGATGTGAATGTGCCCAAGTGAGCTGGAGAAGTAAGCATTAGCTCTCAGGAACAAAATCCCCAGACACAGACACCAAACAGTTCCCAGAGCCTTGCATGTGGACTTCTTATAAGAACTCAGGGAAGTTTTCCTTAGGACCACCTAAACTTAATGTGAGCCTGAGAAATGAGTGGGACACAAAGGACAGTCGATATTGAGATCTTTGCTACTGTCTTTTCCCCTAGCATGTAACTTTTGTTCCAGACTCTCTTTCTGGCTTTTGTTTGGGCCAAATGTCCTCTGCAGAGTCTGCTTCTTTTCCTACTTTTACATTTAAATAAATGTGAAATCTTGTTAGTCAGAGTGATACCTTCCTCCCAAACAAAACATCAAATTAAATAATGGGCAAATAAATAGACATGCCCCCCAAAGGAATATAGATGGCCAGTAAGTTTATGAAAAAAATTATCAGCTTTTTGGGGCATTAGGAAAATACAAACCAAAAGAATACTGAAATTTCATCTTACTCCAGACATAATGGCTGTTTTCAAAGAGCCAAAACCCTGCAAATGCTGGCAAAGATGTGGGAACAAAGGAAACCCATATACATTGTTGATGGGAATGTAAACTAGTACAAGCACTGTGGTAATTAGAATTGAGAGTCTCAAAATAATAAAACAAGGGCTGAGGATTTAGCTCAAGTGGTACCGTGCCAATCTTGGATGCACAAGGGCACAAGTTCCATCCCCGGCACTGCAAAAATAATAATAATAAATAATAGTGATAGATTCCATTTGGCTGAAATATTTCTTTCTTGGGTGTCTTCTAAAAAAGTGAAAGTTGCCGGGCGTGGTGGCTCACGCCTGTAATCCCAGCACTCGGGAGGCAGAGGCAGGAGGATTGCTGAGTTCGAGGTTTGCCTGGGCTACATAGTAAGCGCAGGGCCAACCTGAACTACATAGTGAGACCCTGTCTCAAAAAAGTGAAAGTTATCATATTATAATGATCCATAGATACTCGTGTTCATATCAGGGCAACCATCTCACAGTAGCTAAATTATAAAAAAAGAAAAAAAAACAGAATCAATACCCATTATTAGGTGTACAGATAAAGAAAATGGGGTGGTTATTTTAATTTTGAGTAAGACAGGGACAAAATTTGGCTCTTCAGAGTCTGGAATTGAGTTATCTGGAAACTAATTTGGTAAAGAAAAAAAAAATAGGTGGGCCAGAGGTTTAGCTCAGTGGTTCCACCGCCTGCCTAGCAAGTGCAAAGTCCCCGATTCATTCTCAGTAGCCACATACAATGATATATTGGGCGTGGTGACTCACGCCCACCAGCAAGCAGTACCACACCCCACAATGCTGAGTAGTGGCTCACGCCTGTAATCTAAGCACTCGGGAGGCAGAGGCAGGAGGATTGCTGAGTTTGAGGCTTGCCTGGGCTACACAGTGAGCTCAGGCCCAGCCTGAACTACAAAGTGAGACCCTGTCTCAAAAAAAAAAAAAAATAGGTATCCAGTGCTTGGGAGGGAGGTGACAGAAAAACAAGAAACTGTAGAGAAGCTGGAGATATGCAGCACAAGGTAAAGAAAAGAATGAAGCTCTCTGTAAAGCTAACACCAATTTCTGGGAAGGGAAACCTGTCCCTTTTAACACGAGGTAAGCCTAGAGATGTTTGACAGTTCCAGGGATAAACAGCGAATGAGGCTTATAGTGCCAGACATAAGAAAAGTCCCTGGTTATTGTAAACTGCCAAAATGACATGAGATTTTACTCTGAAAGTGACTTTGCATATGACAGTCTACAGTTGGAGAAAAATATCTAGTACAGCTACTGTCCTCAAATTTGAGAGTGTTTAAACAGAAGCCATTTTGGGAAGGAATTAATTGTTTAAAACTACACTACAGAACAACTAGAAAACAGTTAAACCTCAGGGTTTCTGGAGTCACCCCAGTGCAGAGAGTAGGTGAGAGAGTCAACAGAGTCATGGAGAGGGTGTAGGTAAGACATGCCCAGCCTCAGAAATGTAAGCTCAGGCCAGGAAGGACATGGGAGTCTGACCTCATTGGTTGAGAATCCAGGCCAGACATGACTGGCTTTCTAAGGGGGCAAGGTCTGAAGGGCAGGCACTAAATCCAGCAAATCAGCTGAACTTCCACTCCTACCTCTGCTTCATTCATTGAGCACAAAAATTAGTACTTTGTTTGCTTTCCACATCTACAAATGTGATTAAGGATATGACTTGACTTAGATAATTGCCACAGCATGAAATGTAAGGAGGGAGGAGTCTCTGGAGTGGGAGAAGTGGTACTCAGCAGCCCGCACACCGTAAAGCTAAACAGAGAGTCATGATTTGGGATGCACAGAAGGACACACAAATTTGGAGCAGCTAACATGAACATAGCCTTAGACCTGTTTGGGAACCCCCTCTCTAAAAGTCTCTAAAAGATTCAGTAGCACAGTTCTATATCAATGTCTGACTTGTCTTTGAAACATCAACATTACTGTGGTTCAGTTCCAGAGCACTTTGTGCTGGGCTATTACATTTCACAATTCTCCTCACAAAATTAATGAAGGTGGTTAGATCTGGGGACAGAGGTGAAGGCCTGCAGTTAGCCAGGACCAGAGTCCATCACTGGAAGGCAGAGACCAAATAAAGTGATCTCCATACTAGACTCTTTCTCTTAACAGTTGACCTACAAATTTCAACACACATATACGTGCACACACATGCTTGTGTGCACACACACACACACACAGAACATAAGAAAGGCAATAAAGTCCCTCCCAAAACTGCTAACTTCCCCGAAACTGACCCACTTGCAGCTTCAATGTAGAAGCAATCAAATATCAAACAGCTGAATGACACAAATGATAAAAAAATGAAATAGAGTGATCAAGCTACTCATCAAGTTCATACATGATATAACTACCAGGTAGTGGACAGAATAAACAAAATAATCAATGAGATTACAGAAGGCACTTAAAATCAAGTTCATATAAAAAAGTGCAAAACATGAATGACCAGGTTAGCAAAAAAAAAAAAAAAGTCTATGAAAGTGTACCACACAGACATAGGACAAGAAAAATTCGTAAAAGTATGGACAGTAGAAGTGACAAATGTGAGGAGAGATTGTCAAAACTGGAAAATATGGTTCATACAGATGACTATATGTTTAGATACACCTTTTTATAAAGCAACAGGATGGGCCAGAGATTTAGCTCAGTGGTTCTGGCGTCTGCCTCGCAAGCGCAAGGTCCTGAGTTCAATCCCTGGTAACCACATACAATGCTGGGTGTGTTGACTCACACCCACCAGCAATCACTACCACATACCACATACCACAGTGCTGGGTATGGTGGCTCACGCCTGTCATCCCAGCACTCGGGAGGCAGAGACAAGAGGATTGCTGAGTTCGAGGCTTGCCTGGGCTACATAGTGAGCTCAGGGCCAGCCTGAACCACAAAGAGAGACCCTGTCTCAAAAAAAAAAAAAAGCAACAGGAAATTGTGAAAAATTAATCCAATGACACAAGGAAGATTGTTAAGATTAACTGGAATTAATGAAAAATCAGAAGAGAGTATGAGTAACGAAAAAAATCTATTTATAGAAAGAATAGCAAAAAATTACCAAAAGACAGGGAAAGAATTTAACATACAGATAAGTCATGCACATGGAGTCTCAAATACACATAGAAAAGAACTCTGTGACACAGCACAGACAAAATCTCAGAAGTCCAACATGAGTAGAATCTGAAAAGCTTTTAGAAAAAAACAATATTTCTAAAGGTAAACTCATCAGAATTAAGGCAGACTTCTCAATACAAAGAGTTTGGAGTGAAGCTTTTCAAGCCTTTAATGGAAAAAATTTCCTAAAATGATATAAACTGCAAAACCATCTTCAAAATTTGATGGAGGATTAAGGTATTTCCATAACAAAGAGCACCTTAAGATATTCATGACAACAGACCAGCCCTCCTAAAAGTTTTCAAGGCTATCCTAGAGAGACAGACAATGAAGGTAACAATGCTGAGAAATGTAATGAAATTAACACAGCAGAGAGAGTTAGCAGTTAAGCGAGAGGGAAAAAGAGAATGAGTAATGATAGAATAGTACAAATGATAAGAATAAATCAATAACTTTCATTAATCTTTCCCAATAAGAATAAACTCAGCTCCCCAATTAAATGGCACAGATTTGTAGATTGGATCAAACAATATAATAGTATGCTATATACAGAAACACATTTAATCCAAAAAGAAATAAAAAGTCAAAAAATGGAAAAAATTTCTATGCATCCTGAACCTGAAAACAGCAAAGACTAGGTATATTTTAACTTTAGACACAGAGAATTTCAAAACAATATTGATGAGATGAGACAAAATTGTCACAGAATATGAGTTAATCGTACAATTCAACAGCAAGAGAAGACAATTGTAAATGTGTATGAACCAATCATTAGCACATCCAATTTTTTTTTTGAGACAGGGTCTCGCTCTGTAGTTCAGGCTGGCTCTGAGCTCACTATGTAGCCCAGGCAAGCCTCGAACTCAGCAATCCTCCTGTCTCTGCCTCCCTAGTGCTGGGATTACAGGCATGAGCCACCACGCCCGGCACTAAGGCACATCTAATCTTTTAAGAAAGTACTATTTGATAAAAAGGATAAGATAAATATAAACATAATTATGGGTGGGGAAATAAATACCCTACTGTCACAATTGACAGATCAAATAGACAAAATATATCCAGAAAGAAATATAGTTGAAACACCTTTTCAAATAAATAGAATTAATAGATATGTAAAGAATGCTTAACCCAACAACAGTAGAATATGTATTTTTTTTCAGCAGCACATGGAATTTTCTCCAAAATAGACCAAATACTAGCCCAGAAAACAAGCTTAAATAAGAAAAAAGAATCAAATTATGCCATGGAAATTATGACATCATAGTAAAATAAAACTAGAAATGAATGTTCAAAGGAACCATATAAATTACGCAAATATGTGGAATTGTAAAAATACCCCCATGAAAAATCAGTAGTCAGAGAATAAATAATGAATTTAGTTACTCAAATTAAATCATAACACCAGTACAACATTCCAGAACATATGAAGAACAATAAAAACAGTCCTAAGAGGGAACTTTATAGCTGTGAATAGCCACATCAAAAAATAGTCCAAGCCTGGCCAGGGATTTAGCTCAGTGGTGCCAGCGTCTGCCTGGCAAGCTCAAGATCCTGAGTTCAATCCCCAGTACCACATACCACAGTGCCAGGCATGTTGGCTCATGCCTGTAATCCCAGCATTCAGGAGGCAGAGGCAAGAGGATTTCTGTGAGTTAGACTAGCCTGGGTAGGTAGTAAACTCAGGGCCAGCCTGAACCACAAAGCGAGATCCCGTCTCAAAAAAAAAAAAAAGATCAAGCCTAAGTAAACAAATTAATGGTGTACCTCAAAACCCTAGAGAAACAAAAACTGTCCAAATCCAAATCTAGTATAAGAATTGTAAAGTATAAGAATTGTAAAGATCAGACTAGACATTCATGAAATTGATAGGAACAAAATAGTGGATAGGGATAGAATGCTGCATTTGTGTGCATTTTTGTTTCTACCCACAACCGAAAGTGAGCCAGGGAAGCATTATGTTTCCTGCTTCAGGAAGAGCCATATGTTATGCAGAGAAATTTGAGAAATGTTTGGCAGCAGTAGCATTACCTTGATCATAAAATGTAAAAGTATAGGTTCAACAGAGTTAAAATGAAGAAGAGAGAAATTTTTTTTCTCTCCTGGGTTCTCCTTAGTTTTGTGTGGTTACTGCGAGTGTAGGCTGAGGCAACAGAAAATGAGATGTGGGATATACCAATCCTACCGTTTGCCCTGAAATAAAGGGATGTCTCACTTCCGATCTGGTTTCAGTGTAGTAAAAATGTATTTGAAGAACACAGCGACTTCATTTACTATAGAAACCAGCTGGATTCATTTTTGGCTTTTCTGTATCAAGTGTTCTTAGAAGTCCAATAGGTTCTCCAACGCCAGAAGGAAAGTATTCATGTTACAGTGTAGGTACTGGCCACCCCCTGGGAGTTGTACAAAGCAATCTGTGTAAATCTTAAATATCATCCCTATCTCTGTTAGAGGACACCTGATAACAAGTGAGGGTCAGCAGTTGCATAAAAGTGATCATAAGCCACTGATTACAAGATTCCTAACAGCCAGAAAAGATAGAAATTATGCACAGAGCAGCCATCTTGCTTTAAGCAAGACACTGATGTAGGAGAAATATAACCACAACCTGCTAAATGTAAGATGTGCTGAGTTCATGTGCTGAAATTGAAGTGTGAATTTCAAAGGACAGAAGAGGTTAAGAGGACACGAGGTTTATTGGGAAATAGGAGTAACTTCTGAGGGACAGGAATCTTGAGGGTCTTGAGTATGTTGCTACTGAGGTCCTTTGTCAAGGTTAATTTATAAAGCAAAGTTACAGTGTGGATCAAACTATAATCAACCAATAAGATTACAAGTATAGCTGCTTAGTTAATATTGATCCAATAGGAAAGTGGGGCACATAGCTAGGGTATATAGCTAACATCATCAGCTTTAACTTATCTACATTTAGAGAGCAGGAACATTTTGGAAAGTGATGGGTCCAGGTATTCTGGTCACCCACTCAGGTGTCTAAGGCACATCTGGCTTAGTGGACTGGGTGGTGCTAATTATGGTTCTCTTTATCCCTTAGGGAAGTATGTAAGTTGGGTCACTGTGACTTTACTTTGAGGCCTTGCCTTCTTCAGATACATCTCCAGCCAGAATTCTGATGTCTTTCATCTTTACTGATTTCCTTGAGAGCCCAGTCCCTCTCTGTATCTGAATGTACACTAATTTATAACTAACTTGCCTGTCTATAGTAACGTGACTAACCAATTCTTAACTGAGACACAAGGAAGTAAAATAAAGACATGTTGCAGAGTGGGAGTTTTTTTTTTTTTTTAGGATAATTAAGAAACGGAGAACCAATAGCTTTTCCAGCTAAGTTAAGTACAGTCCTTACTGGAGGCAGGAGTCTGAGATCTCTGGAAAACCTGGACACTTCTGGTGTTTGCAAACTTCTTAGAGGAAAACAGTACATTGATAAGAAGCCACGCTCCTTCGTCCAAATCTCAGCAGTCAGTCCAAGACAATTAAAGATAGTCAAGACAATTAAGAAGCCAGAATGTGAATAAATGTATAGAAATAACAAGGAAATTGTCTTTCAGCCTTATGCCTTATGAGACTTATATACATTGTTATTAGAGAAAGAAATAAAGAGAATAAAATAGGAAATGAGGAGCTTAATTGATTAATTGACCCAAGGGTCACATAGAGAGGATAGAAGGATATACATGATTGCCTTAACAACAAGACTCCTTTACATCTTCTGATAGAAAGTGATTTTTAGTCTCACAGTCCTGGAGCCAATGGGAACCTTTTCTGCCCAGAATTTCTTTCTCTCCTCCTTTAGGTAAGAAAGTAGAATATATACCAGAACATTCACAACAAATACCACTGAGAGGTCAAAATAGAACCTTCCATTTCTGACCACATTCTTAATATTTGCCTGCAGAATGGTTGGTTTCAAAGAACTCAGGGAACCTATGTACATTGCAGGCTAGAAAGAAGTTGGCATTTGTCGTGTTTCTTTGCAAACAGAGGTACAAGCAATGAATCCGCACCTCAGGTTATCCCATAACTGTGGTCTGTCATTTAGCACACACCAGAATGTTTTCATGGTGACCTGTTTACTTTCTGCCTATCACTACCAAGGAAAACATGCTCATGTGAATGGGGAATCTCTCTTCATGTGACAGTTTAGGCACAGAGAGTATTTTCTCACTCTGGCAGGAGCCCTGCTCCACATTTAAAATTCGGGGATCTCTCAGGCATTAGGCAATGTAATTTGTCTAGATAAATGTAATCAGCCCAAAAATAAGTGGAATCTCATGTCTTCACAATGACGTGTTATAATGATACCTTACAGACTAATCAGGATGCTTTCTCTCTAATATCCCTGTTAATTTCCCAGGGCCATTTTAAGTAATACAATTTATTAATTTCACAAATTGATATTTTTATTCCCTGCACAGTATAAGAATTTCTCTTTGCTATCTGAATAAATTACATGAAATAATATTTAAATTAATTTTATTTATTAAGACCTTCTCCAAACTGGGTGTGGTTGTGCATGGCTATTATCCAAGCGCTATCAGAGGATGAGGCAGGAGGATTGTAAATTTGAGCCCATACAGAACCATTTAGCAATGTAGTAAGATGCTGTTTCAAAATAAAATAAAATATTTTAAAAGTTCAAAGTGTATCTCAATGTGAAGCCCCCTGGTTCAGTCTTCAGTGCCACAAAAACAGAACTCTATGATTAAAATATTGATTCTTGGAGATAGAGAAAGAGATCAGGGCATAGATGCAGAAAGGAAATGAGGGTAAAAGGGTGAAGATTAGCCAAATATGTGATACGCATGTACCAATTCCCCAAAACAAACATTGCTGTGGTGTAACACACACATGTACTAATTTAAAACAAAACACAAATTGCTCCCCCTTTCCTGCTGCTTCAGAGTGAGTAAGGCATCTTTGATCTAGAGACAGTAGAAGCTGATTTTCTTGAAATCAGGAAGTAAATATAGCCCTAAGTCACCTGAGATAGAACAAAACTACTTGCTCTAGTTTCATGTGTGTAGTCATGGGTGCAACTGAGGGATAAACTAAGTAAAAGCTTCTGTGGGAACATTTTCCTGAGTTAACAGCAGCCTGTAAATCACAAAATTGTGACTTCAATCCCTTGCCTGCTCCGTGGGCTTATCCTAGCAGAAAACTTGTACATCAAGTGCTCTCAAGTGACTCCAAGTGCCAGAGTCTCTGATATAATCTCTAGTTCATTCACCATTGCCCTTGGCAATGAGATTCATGCATAGATGTGTATCTTTAATTAGAGCTATTGAAAGAAAAGAGCAGAAAAACCAGTGAACATTGTTTTTGTTTGATATGCTCCTGTCAAAGACTTCATCTGAGTGGTGATGATAAAGTTATTATACCAAAAACACAAATATGAGCAGCGAAGCAGGAGACATGAGTAGGCCTTAACCAAAAGAATCATCTCTTTCTAGGGAACATCAAGTTCCTCTTTACAAACTTCACGTCTCACTGCAGGCCAGCTCTCACATTCCAACTGAGAGAACTCTGAGCTCTCCTCACTCTCCTCTGAGGACTATTTGGATCTAAATGCCCAGTTGAAGAGGAATAGGCTTGACAGCTGTCAGAAAAGCAATCCTGGGAAAGGAGACAAGGACACCATAATCTTGAAAGTGGCTTTTGAAAGAGGCAAATAATGACAGAGGAAGATGAAACATCAATTAAAACTGGTGTGCTTCTGCTAGAAGACTACCAACAACATGGGAAAAAATCTTTACTAGCTGTGTATCAGACAAAGGGCTATTATCAACAATATATAAAGAACTCAAACAGATCAGCCTCCCCAAGTTTAAAGACCCAATTCAAAAATGGGCAACTGAAATGAACAGACACTTCTCAGAGGCAGAAATCAAAGCAGCCAAGAAACATATGAAGAA
>PVIC010056322.1:0-10974 GCA_004025085.1 Thryonomys swinderianus
CGTTCGCGGGCGGCCTGGTGGACGTGAGCGGCGCGGGGACCCTGTCGCGCGGCTACCGCTATGACGTGTGTCTCTCTGGAGGTTCCGGCGCGAATGAGTTCCAATTCCTGAAGCCGTTATTCCCCAACCTCCCACCCCACGGTGCTGGGGAAGAGGCAGAAGGAAATGCTATTGTCCGCAATAGTCTTGGCTTCCAGTAATGATCTGAATGTTGAAATCTTTTCTGCCATTTTCCCCTAAATTACTCAGATGTAGAACTGTAGTGGACAAGCATTTCCCCTTCAGATATAGCTTTTTCTTTTGTCATGATTTGTCCATTGCATTTTATCTAGCACAGTTTATATAATTCAGTTCTACTTTTATTATCGTGAAGCCAGGGATAGAGCTTCATGGCCTAGTGTAGTTATATTTTATCACTGAACTATTCCCAGCTTAGTTCTGCTTTATTGAACTTAGTTATATATTGTCGTCCCAAATGTATTTGTGGTATTGGCTTTCCTGGGATTTTTAAAATATGGGTATTTATTCCAAAGAACTATTTTAATAAAATCAAAAATTATTCCTATTTTCTACATATTCTTAATACTTTCAGTATATTTGATTCTAAATTGAAAATACAAGATATTTTACATTATTTTCTTGTTTTCAACAGATATAACAAATTATATATGATATTATAAAATATATAAAAGAATGCGGCAAAGTATAATAAGTTTGCAGCTACTCTTCTTTACCAGCCCTGATCCCAATTGGCATATATTTTAAACACATTTTCAATTGATTTATAGCACACATAAAATCATTAATGTTCAGCTCAGTGCAATTATTTGAAGCAAGCATACATGGTATAACAGTGTGAAACATTAATAGAATTCCAGGTGTCACACACATTACTATTAGTCATCACTATTAGCCCAAGTATCACAAACGTGCTGACTTTCAATGAATTCAGGAATGTGTGTGTGTGTATGATGTTAGAATGTCACCTTCTTTGTGTTGTTTCTTTCATTTGACATTATGATTATGAAATTTATCCATAGTACTACTTTTTAGTTCTTTCCTTATTTCTGTATAGCTTCCACTGGATGAATATGTCACAATTTATTATACATTTTGGACATAGATATTTTGATTTATTCAAGATTTGATTGTTACGAGTAATACCCCCATAAACATTTTTGTATACACCTTTGAGAAGTTATGTGTGAGGTAAAATATGTAATGAATATTTAAATTAAAATTTTATTGAATTAAGGCATATTGCCTTTGATCTCCCTGAGAATACTTTTCCCTCCCTTCAACTACACTTTTCTTGTATGTTCTTATCACTTTTTTTTTTCTTTTTGAAACAGGGTCTTGCTTTGTAGTCCAGGCTGGCCCCGAGCTCACTATGTAGCCCAGGCAAGCCTCGAATTCAGCAATCTCCTGCCTCTGCCTCCCGAGTGCTGGGATTACAGGCGTGAGCCACCACGCCTGGCTTTTGCCACTTTTTAAAGTTATTCAAAACTTATTAATTATAATTTTTATTAAGCACCAGCTTAATACTGCAGGAATTTTCGAATCACCCTTTGACGCCCCCCTCTTGATCTAAGTGTTGAGCAAGAGCTTTTCAGGTAGACAGATCCCTTTCTGCTTCTGTATAAAACTATGAAATAAAGGCACAGAACTGCACATTGTGCTCTAAAACACGACCCAGGCGCTTTAGACAGTGGCTGCCACGTGCTCTTCAGCGCCCCAGTCCCAACAGACTCTGGTCCATGAACTGTCTCTTCACAAAGCAGGTCCACCACTTGCTGGGTTTATCACTCTGAGGGTCAGACATCTTTTCACAAAGCCTCAGTCCAGTCTCTTGCATTAGCTGCCGCAGGTAGCTCTCCTCACTTCATCTTGCTTTTTGTTTGTAAGTTTAGCATAGATGCACTGAGTGGAAAACCAGGCTCGCCAGAAATGGGAAAATGAGCGATTCCTGATGTATATATTTCTTCCTCTCCTTGGCTTTTATAATTTCATATCTGGAGTTTCTTTAGACACTGAGAAATGAGAGAAGGGTGGTAGGCCAGCATGTTGACAGGGCCAGGCTCTCAACACAGAGGAGCATAATCCAGTTCGAACACGACCCTCCCAGCCAGGAGGTGGCACAGCGGGCCTCTTGCTACTTTCCGAGGCAGTTCTGGAAGTCCTTTTTTGTGAGTGTTTTATGAGATGTGATCAAAAATATGGTGAATATACTGAGTGCCATCTAGTAAAAATAAAAATATTATACTCCAGTGTGTCCCCATCCGCCTTATTCACTGGATCTGAACTGGGTAACTTCTGGCTCATCTCCAAAGTACATGTACCACAAAGGATAAACATTTGAGTTGACAACCAGACATGAAGGCAGGTACAACAGCACAGCTAAAGGCCCCATGAAGGAGGACTTCCCCGACTGCTTCAGAAAATGGTAACAGTGATGAGAGATAAGTGTGTCCAAAGCAAGGGGGAGTATTGTAATGATAAGGGGCAATGTCTTTTACTGTAATAATTTTTTTTTGAGACAGGGTCTCGCATGGTAGATCAGGCTGGCCCTGAGCTCACTATGTAGCCCAGGCAAGCCTCGAACTCAGCAATCCTCCTGCCTCTGCCTCCCGAGTGCTGGGATTACAGGCGTGAGCCACCACGCCCGGCACTGTAATAATTTTTTAATGTTCACTATATTTTTATCATACCTCACATATGCATTTTTTTATTCCTGAAGGTATAATTTATGTGGCTTTAGTAATTAGTAAGTATACTTTTAGTAGTTATTTCAAAAAATTTTCCCAATGTAGTTATATCAACTTATATTGCTAATTATCAATGTCTCAATATATAAAATCCTGCACATCTTGCCAAAATGGTATAGTGTCTGTTTTTTGATTTACCCTATTAGAAGGCATCTTTCAGGCTTTTAAAAGCTCCCTTTGTATTTACTTCCTTCTTAATATAGAATAAGTTTGTAATTGTTATGGGCTTATTTCTATACTATCTCCCAAGTTCATATATTAAGGCTATAACCCTGGCTACTTCAAAATGTGATAGGTGCTGCAGGCCTGTAACCCCAGCACTCCGGAGCCTGAGGTAGGAGGAATGTTATGAATTCAAGACCTCCCTCAGCTACTACTGTGTTTAAGGCCAACCAGAACTACATAGCACCGCCCTATCTAAAAAAAATTAGAACATTACTATATTTAGAGATGCAGGTTTTTTTGTTCTTTTGTTTTGTTGTTGATGTTGTTGTTGTTTGAGACAGGGTCTCACTTTGTATTTCAGGCTGGCTCTGAGCTCACTGTGTAGCCCAGGCAAGCCTCTAACTAAGTGATCCTCCTGTCTCTGCCTCCCGAGTGCTGGGATGACAGGTGTGAGCCACCACACCTGGCACTGTGGTATGTGGTATTGATTGCTGTTGGGCGTAAGTCACCAGCCATTCACCACCAGTATGTGGTTACTGGGGATCGAACTCAGGACCTTGCGCTTGCGAGGCAGGCGCCGGAACCACTGAGCTAATCCTTCGGCCCCTAGAGATGCAGTTTTAAAGGAGTAAATGTGTTAAAATGATGTAGTTAGAAGAGGCTATAATCCAATATTCCTGATGTCTTTCTAAGAAAAGTTTAGATGAGACAGAGATACCATGGAGGTGGCAGACAGACAGATGATCCTGTGAAGGCACCAGAGGAAGGTGATAGACCAGGTAAAGAGAAAGGCCTCCAAACGAATGCTGTCAATAACTTAATGTTAAACTTCTAGCCTTCAAATGTAGGAAGTACATTTCTTTCATGGTATTTGTCATGGCAATGCTAGCACACTAACACAATGATGTTCATATACTTTAGACAGTCTCCTATTAGGGTTGCTGAGCAACTACCACACTTCAGTTATCCAAGTAACTTCAGCTATCCTTCTTCCCATCTAGCTCTATGAGTATTCTTAAGCCTTTTCAGGCCAAACTGAAATTTTCATTTTTGTTTGTTAATAATTTAATTTTTAGTTTTTAAAGGAATAAAATGAATAGCATTCGTATTCCTTTTGTATCTGTTTCTCCCTTGTGCTTATTAGCCGCTCCTCTTGGACGTCTACCTCTAAATGGTCAAACTTGATGACCTTTTTACAAACAAAGCTGTCTGTTTTTATCTTTTTTACATCTGTAACTAAGGATTCCTTCTCTAGGATTCATATCCTCTCAGATATGTTTTAGAATCTAAAAACAAATATTTAAAATGTACTTTTCCAGGCTGGAGGGTTAGCTCAGTGGTTCCGGTGCCTGCCTCGCAAGCGCAAGGTCCCACATACAATGCCAGGCGTGGTGGCTCACGCCTGTCATCCCAGCACTCGGGAGGCAGAGGCAGGAGGATTGCTGAGTTCCAGGCTTGCCTGGGCTACATAGTGAGCTCAGAGCCAGCCTGAACCACAAAGCGAGACCCTGTCTCAAAAAAAAATGTACTTTTCCTGCAAATATCAGTTATGAATGTCCCAACAGAAGATCACCAGGAACATATTTTATTAAAACAAAGTTGTAAGCCAGTGCCATATTGCATACCCATAATTCCTGCTACTCAGGTGTCTAAACCAAGAGGATCTGCCTGGGCAACACAGTGACACCTCACCATGAAATAAAATTTTTAAAGGTGCTGGGGGTGTAGCTTCATGGAAGAGGACTCACCTAGCAAGGGTAAAGTACTGGTTTAATCCCTGTGCCACAGCAACACAAAAAAAGTTTGGTTTATTAATTCATTGCACTTGAGGCTGCGCACAATAGGAACAGAGAATCACTTTTCTTACTCTTTATCCAGAAAGGTGCTATAGAATTTGGACTTGTGTTAGGGGATTTGGGGCAGTATTTAGGGAAGTATGGGTTAAGTTTATAGTAGATGCATTCAGAAAGTGGGATTAAACTTTTTTGGAAATGGAAAGAACAAAGATAAACCTATAATGGTATAGAAGCAGAGTTGACTCGTATGTGCAGGAAAATGAGTGTTCTTGGTTGTTTTGGTTTAGACAATATTCTTGTTTTGTCTCACTGAAGCATGAAGTAATTTTATTTAGGTTTGGGTCGGAGCCACAAGGGTCTTTTCCAATGCCAGTGTACAGACAGGCCTGAAAATGCATTTACTTTTCCCTCATACTTGGTTGGTTTTGGCCAGATAGAAAAGTCTTGCTCTAAATCACTAGTCTAAGCCAGGCATGGCGTTACACATCTGTAATCTGAGTACTCAGGAGGCTGGGGTAGGAGTTCTGAGAGTCTGAGGCCAGTCTGTGGGACATAGTGAGTTCAAGGACATCATGAATTGAGACCTTGTCTCAAAAACACCAAAAAAATCAGTAGTCTATAAATCATTAATGCACAATTTTTAGAAAATTTTTTTCAGTCTGATCCTTCATTGTCTTGTACACATATGTGTAAGTATATAAATCATATTTATATATATATTTTTTGTACATAATATTATATAATTTCTGTCTCCCACTTCTATTTTAGATTTTAGAATTTTTCTTTTAGGTGACATTTCACAATAACGTTGGAATCTTTTTCATTCATTTTGCTTGTTAATCAATATACTTATGTATTCTAATAATCATACTTTTTGATGCTTGGGATGATTTCATGTCTACCATTATTCTCTTAAATGTATCCCAAACTTTATCTTTATTTCCTTTTCAAATAAGTTTGTCACATATTAAACATTCTTAATTATTTTTATGTGTCACATAGTACTGCTTAATTTTACACTTATGTCTTTTCTTCTCTAGAATCTCTCACCTAATTTTTTAGTTAGTTCCAATGAACTACTAAGAAAGTATTATTGGCATATTTAATCCCTACATTTCTGTTGTTGGGTTGAACCTTTTCTCTAGCATCATTTGGGACTTTTCTAAATTTATTGTATTTCCTGAATTATTAATTTCCTGCATAGTCTGGGTTTTTTCCCTTCTTTTTGTTTTGTGATATTCCCCTAGCTTACATGTATCTGGTAATCCATGATTACCTGCTTTTATGTCAGAAAGAACTGGGTAGAGGATATGAAGCAGCTTCCATTTTATGTATTTTCTCTGCTTTTGTATGACCACACAAGTTTCTATTCTATGTAGAAATTCTCCCAGGGTTCTCTGTATGAGGCAGTGCAATGCCGGACTTATAAAATGTCAGATTTACTATTGGGTCTGCCACCAGGAATGGACAGGAATCTCTTTTCAGAATGTAACCCCGCAAATCCCAGAATCCAAAAGGTTTTTGTAGGATTCCAAGTCTCCACTGAGTGACTTGGTGTTCTCTGGAAGATTCTTCTGAATCTTGAGAAGTGAACCTTAAGATTTTTGAAGGAGATCTTGAGGAGAAATAATTACTCAATGTTATTATGTTTTATGTAATGCATTATTACTGCTTTGTATGCATGTACTTGACGATTTCAAAAGGTCTTAATACACCTTTCATTCAATCCTTAAAATTGGTTTTCTCATTTTAGAGATGAACAAACAGAATTAAAGCAATTTGGCCAAGGCCACCGACTGTCAATTCAGGCTGCTATAACAAAGCACCACAGACTGAGTAGCTTATAAACAACAGAAATTTGTATTTCACAGTTCTAGAGACAGAAAGTCTGAGATCAAGGTAAGAGTGTGGTCATGTATGGGTGAGGACACTCTTTCAGGGTGCACATTGCTGACTTATTACATCTTCACCCAGCAGAACAAGAGTGAGAGAGCTTTACGGGACCCCTTTACATGTAAAGGCACAAGTGTCATTCTTGCCAGCTCTGCACTCAGGGTGTAACGACCTTGTAAAGCCCTATACCAAGCACCATCTCAGTGGGTGTTAGGATTTCAACTTCAAACTAGCTAGTAATCAGTAAAATTTGAATCCAGACTGACTGACTTCGAGAAGTTGCTTTTTTCATTTTTTACTTTTTCTATTTTGAAACCTATTTGAATTTTTTAAAATTTATGTAAAATATACACAATTCAAAATAAATAATAGCAAAATTAGCACCCATGTCTAAGAATTAGAATAAGGTCAAGACTTAGAAAGTCCCTATTTATTTCCATCATAATATCTTTCACTCCCATGAAAAAAATCCTGTATTCTGAACTTTAAATAATTATGCATTCTAGTGGGCTGAGGATGTAGCCCAGCGGCACTGTGCCTGCCTCGCAAGCACAGGTCCTGAGTTCAATTCCCAATATCAAAAAATAAAATTATGTGTTCTACATAGTGGCATAAGCTACATTTATATTATTAAATAATATTCTTTTAGTTTTGTATGTCTGAATCATGTGTGGCCTTGCTTTTTTTCAATAATTATGGTATTGAATTTATCCTATGCAAATTTATTTACTTAAACTATCTATAGTATTCCACTGTATAAACATGCTTTTATCTTTAAATTTACTGTTGACAGACTTTCTAGTTGATCTGAAGCTTGTCACTATGAATAATGGTGTTATAACTATTATTACTATAACTTCATGCACTTAAACAGGAGCTCCTTTTGGGTACATGCACATTAAATAATGGACTATCTCAATTCTACCAATAACATGGGAGATATCAAAATGAATGGAAGAGAAAATTAGTAGATACCAACACCAAGATGATAGAGATGTTAGAATTATTTAACAAGAACTTTAAAATACTTTTTAAAATGCTTCAGCAAGCAATCATGAACATAGCTGAAACAAAGTTTTAGCAAAGAACTATGAAATCTCGAGGAAAGAGGAGTTATAAACACCAACAGAAATTTTAGATCAAATTAAAGCCAGGTGTTGTGGCACACTCCTGTCATCCCAGCACTGGGAAGCCAGAGGGAGGAGGATTGCCACAAGCTGGAGGCCAGCCTAAGCTGCATAGTGAGCTCAGGGCCAACCTGAACTACAAAGAATGACCCTGTCTCAAAAAAAGCTAAAACAGAAAAAGATGATGGACTCAACATTAGAATGAAGGGAACTAGGAGACAGAACAATAGAAATTACATAGTCTAAACAACAAAGAGAAAATAAACTGTAAAGAAACTAACAGAACCTAGGAACTTGTAGGAAATAATAAAATATCTAATTTTAGTGCCACTTAAATCCCAAGAGGAAAGGAGAAAGGGTGTGAAACTGAAAGGAAACAATGGCTAAAAACTGGCAAACATAAACTAAAGGAATCAAAGAACCAAATAAGTCTCAAATAATACAAACCCCCTAAAAATCCACACCTAGAGGTACTATGGTCAAATATCTGAAAACTAAAGCTAAAGAAAATACCTTCAACATAGAGAAAAATGACCCCATAGGTACAAGACACTAACAGCTTGAATAACAGTAGATTTTTCATCAAAACCAGGGAGACCAGAAAGTTGCACAATGTTTTTCATGCTAAAAATCTGTCAATCTAGGATCCTATATCCTGAAAATAATCACCAGGAGCAAAAAAATCTGTTGTCAAAAAGAATGCCTGAAGGAAGATCTCAAAAGAGAAAACAGTTAAAAATAGAAAGAACCTTAAGAAGATAATGAAAAAATAAAAACAGGGAACAAGCATATGGATAAAAAAATGGACTTCAACTCTTGGATTTTCTAAATTATGTAAAATTGAATCCAGCATTATAACACTGATTCATTCTAAGTGTATATAGAGGAAATATTTAAGAATTATAATAGAGGTTGAAGAAAGTTAATTTCCTCACTTTACAAGAACTGGTAAGACGATGATACTAGCAAACTATGAGATAGGGCATCTGAAATGAACAGACACTTTACAGAGGAAGAAGTAAAAGCAGCTAAGAGGTATATGAAGAAATGTTCGATGTCACTGGCCATTCAAGAGATGCAGATGAAAACAACTCTGAGATTTCATCTCACTCCACAAAGAATGGCTGCTATCTCGAAATAAGCCAGCAACAAATGCTGATGAGGTTTTGGAGAAAAAGCAACCCTTCTCCACTGTTGGTGGGAATGTAGACTAGTACAACCATTATGGAGATCAGTGTGGAGATTCCTCAAAAAACTAGGATTAGAGGTTCCATTTGACCCAGCTCTTCCCCTGCTGGGGATATACACAAAAGAATTACAAGATTCCTATCAGTGACATATGTGTACCCATGTTTATAGCAGCTCAATTTGTGATAGCTAAATCTTGGAAACAACCAAAATGCCTATCAACTCTAGACTGGATAAAGAAGATGTGGTTTTTTAATAAAATGGAGTATTACTCTGCCATAAAGAATGATGAGATTGAATCATTTATACTCAAATGGACGTACCTACAGGACATACTCATAAGTGAAATAAATAGTTCGCAGATGTGCAAATATTGCATATTTTCTCTGATATGAGAAACTGAAGCTATAAATGTGTTCTAAAATGCATGACTGATATTGTGAAATAGTAAACATTCAAAGGGTAATGGAGTTTAGCAGTAAATAATGAAGAAAGAAAAAACTAATGGTTTAAAAAAAGAAACAATGCTTGTGTTTATAGGTGTGGGGGAGGTAGGGTGGGGAGGGGAGGGAGAAAAAAATGAGAATTAAGTTGTGTCATATACTGGTACAAATTCTCAATGTGGAGTGTAACTGTGATGTGTATATATAATGTACCGATAAAATGTAAAATAAAAAATTAACCAAACTGACTGAGGAAATTGGGCAAAAAAACTATGAGACAAATATAGACAATATAGCTAATTAGAACAGCTATTAAAAAGGTATATAAAGTGATCAACTAAAAATACTTTAGCTATATCACATGAAATTATACAGAAATACTCTGATAACCCACGGGAAGTTAGGAAGAAGAGAAAAAATACCTCAGTAGTAGAGCATTTGCTTAGCATGTGTAAGACTGTCAGTTCAATCTCCAGAACCACCACAAGGAAAATCAGAAAGAAAAAAAAAACCAAAAAAATAAAATAAGACACATAAAACTTAGCATGCCAATTATTACATTAAATATAAACACTTTAAATGCATGAATTAAAGCAAACATTGAGAAATGGGATTAAGAAATCATGACCCAGGTTGGAGATTTAGCTCAGTGGTTCTGGCGCCTGCCTCGCAAGTGCAAGGTCCTGAGTTCGATCCCGGTAACCACAGTGTTGGGCGTGGCCACCAGCAATCAATACCACATACCACAGTGCCGGGCGTGGTGGCTCATGCCTGTAATCCCAGCACTCAGGAGGCAGAGGTAGGAGGACTGCTGAGTTTGAGGCTTACCTGGGCTACATAGTGAGCTCAGGGCCAGCCTGAACTACAAAGTGAGACCCTGTCTCAAAAAAAAAAAAATCATGACCCATACATTTATCTATTAAAACTTCAAACACTATATAACATTTTAGGCAGATCAAGGCTAAAAATGGAAAAGTATTATGAGAAAACTCATAAAAGTAAAGGACGAGTAGCTATAATAATGTCAAATAACTAGCATCAGAGGAAAGAAAATGATCTGAGACAGAGTAAAATATTATGATAAATATAAAAGCACAGCAATCCCACATGTGTACACCAAGAAAACGTGTGGAGCAAGTGTTGATAGAACTGAAGGAGAAATAGACAAATAACTTATAGTTGGAGACTTCATTGGTCCTCTCTTAAAATCTGGAACAACAGAAAATCTATGGAACACTGAACAGAAAATTAGCAGATCCTGACCATTCAGCAATACCACACACCGATAGCATCTCAAGCCTATTTACAGAAGATCTAACACTATCAGGATACATATGTTTTCAAAAGCTTACAAAACTTATACCATATATACCACATTCTTGGTCATGAAAAAAATTCTTGACCAATTTCAAAATGAAATCATATAGAAAGAGGTCCTTCAATCACTAAAATCAATCAAGGAGGTAAATGGAAAATATTCAAACATCTGGAAACTAAACAAACACTTCTAAATAATCGAGTAAAAGAAGAATTCTCAAGTGAAACAAGATATATTGAAATGAAGATTAAAATAAACATATCAAAATTTGAGAGACAT
>PVIC010056323.1:0-10969 GCA_004025085.1 Thryonomys swinderianus
ATGCTTTCCACTTTCCTGAAACCTGTTGGATGCGGAGTGTGAAGGGAACCACCATACATTTCCAGTGGGACCTGTGACTGTGCCCGACAGATTGGTTCTGAAGTTCTTGGTGGATTTACAGCATGTTTTCCTCTGGTCCACTTTATCCTGTTCTGCCTGTGGTTCCACAGAATCTGGAGAACATTCTGGATTGAGACAGTCTGGGAGATTTAACCCAAATCTGTCTCCCGGTCTCTTTAGAATGTGGCAGACAAGCCTGAGGGAAGAGATGTCTCTCCTCAGAGGCTGACTTTGATTCATGGTGAAGGGCACCGGGTTACCCTTGCTCCCCTTTAGGGGGGCCGTTGTGCCCTCAATCTGCCCGACACAGTGTGTTTATTTAATTTGCGATTTAGGTCTTTTACAAAGATATGTGCTTTGGTAAGGAATTCGTCTCACTGGGGATGGAGATTTAAAGCATCATAACCCTTTGGTAATAGGATGCTGCTTTTTTCTGTTAATTCTTCTTAAGGCTGGAATCCTTTTTAATTTTTACTGCTTTTTCTTCATTGAGTTTATTGATAAATTTTGGGTATAATTGTGATCACATTCATCAATGAGAATTTGTATATGTACATATCTTGATTTTTATTTTTTTCACTCCCCTGACTTCCCTTCAGCCCTTCACCCCTACATACACATAAACTTTGTTTCCATTTTTTTTTACCATCACATTTTTCTTTCCCTTTTCTGCTTTCCCCTGCTCACCCTTCCTAGTTCCCTTTCCCCTTGAACATTTTCTTCTTATTTCACAATACCTATTATACAGTTTGGAACTTTCTTTTTAAAAATAAATATTTATATATGACATTTTCCATTTTGAGATTCTGAGTAAAAATTTTTCTTCAGGGCTGGAGGGTTAGCTCAGTGGTTCCGGCGCCTGCCTCGCAAACGCAAGGTCCTGAGTTCAATCCCCGGTAACCACATACAATGCTGGGCGTGGAGACTCATGCCCACCAGCAATCAACGCCACATACCACAGTGCCGGGCATGGTGGCTCATGCCTGTCATCCCAGCACTCGGGAGGCAGAGACAGGAGGATTGCTGAGTTCGAGGCTTGCCTGGGCTACATAGTGAGCTCAAGGCCACTACAAAGTGAAACCCTGTCTCAAAAAAAAAAAAAAAAAAAAGGTTTTTTTTTCCTTCTTTTTCCTTTTCTTTACCTCTTTCCAAAATATTTTATTAGTACATGAATGTTTGTAATATATAATGATTACATTCATCATTCTTCATTCTCCTCTGCCCAACTCCATTATTGGGCACCATATGTATTTTTTCATATCAAATTAGATTTACATGCTTAACTGTGCTGAAAAAAAAAATTGTCCTTTTCTTTTCAGCTCTACTTTGAGATCAGGAGCAAAGAGGATTGTTTTCTAGTCCAGCCTCTGTATTTGATTACTTTGGAAACCTGGGGGCCGGAAGATACTTTGGGTATTGGCATCAGAGTCTCAGTGTTTAGCTGTCAGGCACTGTCTTCTCAGGCATCCTTGACACCCTGAATGTATGTAGAGTCCTGTGAATCCCAGACTGCATCACAGCACCAGCATTCCTGGTCTCTATTGTGGGATTTCTCATAATTGTCTGATCCAGTTCCCATAATGAATCACATCTATCTATCTATCTATCTATCTATCTATCTATCTATCTATCTATCTATCTATCTACCTACCTACCTATCTATCTACCTACCTATCTATCATCTACCTATCTAACTGTCTAAATCATCATCTTGTATTAATTCTGTCACTCTGGGGAATCCCAACTGTATTCTTTAAATAGTATGTGAATTAATTAGTTTGCAAAGATATGCACTGCTTTCAAATATTGTATATATCCATATCTGAACAAATTAAACTGCCTGAAATTAACTTGTGGCAAAATTACAGGAACAATCAAATAAAAAGAAGAGTAGGTCATAAAGGATACAAAGAAGTAAACAGTTCCCTGGATTTGCCCTTTGGATAAGCCCTCCCCACACTTTGTGTATTTATTTTTAACCAGCTGCTCATATTCAGATTCCTGAAAAGTAAGGTGAATCCCTCACAAGTGCAGTTGCTGAAGAAAATTCATTTTCTGCAGAAAGAATACATGAGGTTCTTCTGTTTCTTTGATTCCCAGGCTGGTAGACATTGAATGATCATTAATGAGGACTGGTCTCATTATATATTCTTCCTCTGCCATCTTCCAGGTGTTTCACTTGCTTAGTGAAAGACATCTTGCCTAGCTGCCTTCCAGACACCCAGGAAAGGTACCTGTGGGAGGATGGCATGATTAGATCAGGAAGTACTGTTTCGTCTTTACCCGAATTTATTCCCACGCACATTCCCAGGGGCAGGGGACCCTGAAAATGCTAGTATTAACTACATGTCCATGTGCCCAGCCAAATTTTATGGGGATTCTCATTAAATAATTAGAGAAAGGATATTGCTTAAATCTAGTTGTTATGCTATATTATTTAAAAAGTTTCAGCTGGAGATTTAGCTCAGTGGCTCCAGTGCCTGTCTCGCAGGCTCAGGGTCCTGAGTTTGATCCCTGGTAACCACATACAGTGCTGGGCATGGTGACTCAGGCCCACCAGCCATCAATACCACATACCATAGTGCCGGGTGTGGTGGCTCACGCCTGTAATCCTAGCACTCAGGAGGCAGAGGCAGGAGGATTGCTGAGCTCCAGGCTTGCCTGGGCTACATAGTGAGCTCAGGGCCAGCCTGAACTATAAAGTGAGACCCTGTCTCAAAAAAAAAAAAAGTTTCATATCATAGAAAAAAAGAACAAAATGAAATAGCTCAGTGCTTGATCAGGTTCCCAGCAAGGACAAAGCCTTGGGTTCATCCCCAGCATCAAAACCAGCAAAACAAAACAAAACAAAAAACCCCCAGAAGTTATAAATGCCTTCATAAACTAAAAGGTTAATTATACTTTTTTCTTTTACAGAAGAAGAGAAACCAAATAGTAAGGTTACTGTGTTAACTAATGGCTGTTGATGTAGTGATATATATTATAGTTAGGAAAATCTGTACATACTGAAGGATTCCTTTAGAGATGATGATGAGAAATAAATCTTTTAAAAAGCACATACAATCTGGCAAAGTATTTTGAAGAAACATGCCTGGAATTGTGTTCATTTTGGTGTTAAGCAGCATTCACATATATCTTCAGTAAAAAGAAAATCATTCATGTTTTCATACTTAAAAACTTACAGAGATTCTAAAACAATCTTTAAAAATCTTTCAAAGTTGTTTCAGTATATTTTAAATCAATTTATTATAAATAGAAAAAAATACACATACTAATTTGGATGAACACATTTTTCGGTGATATGTGAGAAAATGGAATTATCAGGCCAGTTAAAACCTCAAATCTTCAACTATCTGTAGATTAGAATGAAAAATAGTTAACAGTACACTTTGTCCATTGCTATGGATGTGCCTTATAGAGTTTCTTTTTAAGTTATGGTAGACTGTAGAGTTAGGTTTGAAGAGTAATTATAAATATCACATCATTTATGTTGATTCAAGCATTTTTAATATTATATCAGTATCCTAAATTTTTTCACAAGTATCTTTCATTTACTATTTACTTAATTTTTATTTGGTATTTTTGTGCATATTTTATAAGTATTTAATGGAATGATTGTAAATGTGTATACAACACAAACAAGTCTACCAACAAGCATGATGAGTGTACTTAAATTATTCTGAGTGTTGAGGCGGGTAATCTAGAATTTTAAAAAGTAGTGGTTCCCAAAATGTATTTGTATTACATGTATGTAGGTTTTTTTGGTTGTTGTTTTCTTTTTCCTTTTTTTTAGAAAACAAAATACGGCATACTAATATTTAATTGACACTGGAAAAATCAGTGTGTGTGTGTGTGTGTGTGTGTGTGTGTGTGTGTATGTGTGTGCCAGAAGGTACTAAGGTATCTAGTCTGTGGATGAGAAACAAGGAAGGATTCAGATGTTTTATGAGGGCTTACTGCAGCATGTTGTATCCCGAAGTACTAGTGGAACTAGTTCTTTGGACTTTATTATGGTTTATGTCTAGATGTTTCCTCAAAGCCTCACGTGCTCCTTGGTGGCTCTTCTGAAAGGTGACTGGATTATGAGAGCTTTATAGCTGCTGGGTATTAGGAGGCAGGCCGTAGTTGGAAGAGGCAGGTCACTGGGGGCATGGCCTGGAAGGGTCTCCCTTCCTGTTTCCCGTGTTTGCTTTCTGCTTCCTGTCATCCTGAGCTGTAGCATTTTTCCTACAGTACTTCTTTGCCGTGTTGTTCTGCCTTGGAACCAGTCAACTATGGACTCAAATAATGAGCCAAAATGAACTTCTTCTCCCTTTGGTAGCAAGTGGCAGGTTATGAGTCTCAGTGACAAAGAAAGTAACCAAAACAGAACTGTAGCCTCTTGCACATCAAAGTCAAGGGCTATTGTAAATTGCTAGCTGAGACCATATACCTCACTGCTTGGATTTATTCTTATCAGTTTACAGAACTACTGAAAATAAAAAATAAAAATCTCAGTTCTTTGCAGTAAGTTTAGCAAAGTCACATGGTTCTGCTTGTAGTCAATTTAGAGGAATAAAATGAAATATTTTGGTAATGGCAAAAGTGTATGTCAAGAGTTTGAAGTCTTTGGAATTAGGAAAATTGTGCTAAAAGGGCTTCCACAGGAGTCCAGAGAAGCATATGTCTTTTGTTTTTTTCAAATAAAGATTAAACACGATGTTGCTTGGCTTATAAACTCTTAAAACATGTTCGTTATTCTAATTAGAGAGGTCATAGCTTCTCAAAGTTACACTTTCCATGACAACTTTCAGTTCAAACTTCCTTGCCCAATTTCTATTCCATGAGTGTTTTATAAACTGTGTTGACTGTCACTGAAATCAGAACTTGCAACTTCTCTTGTTGACTGACAAATACCAGGTAACTTAATCACATTAAAAATTCAGCCAGAAACCTCCCCCAGCTCGTGAGATATTTGGAATTGGTTGGTGGGGAGTCAGTCGCACAAGTACAGTAATTATGATGTGGTTTGGTAAATGTTAGATTCATGTTAGGAGATAGAACAATTTTGTTTGTTTTTCATTAGGTTTCAAATACATAGCAAGGAAAAGTGTGTTGGAAAGAGAGGCAGGCAAGGAATTTGTGCTACCCGCATTAACTTTTAAATTAATTGATATTTATGAGAAACAGTGTGCTACAACTGGGTTAGCTCAGGAAATGCACAGATGGAAAAAGCAAAGACTCTGTATCTCAGTGGAGCTTAGAGGGCTCCTAGACCACAGAGCCATGCAGAAAAGACTCAAAATGGGAAGTGCTCTGGAAAAGAGATTCACGGACCCTCAGGTAACTGGCTTGTGAGGACATCTTGCTCAGCCTACAGCTTTTGGAATGTGGTCCTGTGGCCATGGGTTGGAAGGTGGAGGTCAGAGTGGCAAGGGCAGGTATAAGAGCTATACAAGTTAGAGAGGTAAGAGGTTTGTCAACTGTGGTGTGATTATGAGGTGTGAAAACTTAGGACAACCCTTAGGTTTGCCATGGACTAAATTGGGTATCTCCCAAATTCATGTTGAAACCCCACATCCCTAACGCAACTGCTTTTGGAGAAAGGGTTTTTAAGACGTATCTAAGATCATCATCGTCTGCCAAGATCAGTGTCCTTAGGAAAGGAAAGGAGATGATTCCGTCGACCCTCACATTCCATGGCCAGACTATATGCAACCCAGAAGACTCTGCGCCTCAGCAAGGTGACTGTGTTCAAGGGCTGATCTTAAAGTGCGGGGTCCAAAATTTTGAGACAGAAAATTTGTATCATGTTAGCCACCCAGGTTATTTGTTTTGTCATAGTAGCTGCAGTTGGCTGAGAGCAGTTGTCTATTTGAATTGATCATGATGACCGTAAAGTGACTGGAGAGCCACCACTCTCATCAGCTGAACACATACCATAGACCAGGTACTGCGCTCGAAATAAATAGTATCTCATCCTAAAGTCAACTGAAAGTTAGCAATAATTATGCCTAGAGATTAATCAGTCAAGTCTCAGGAAAATAAAGCGTCTTGCGTGGCATCACACAGCAAGTATACTGCAGACCAGAATCAAATCCAGACCCTCCTAGCCTGCGGTTTCTGTCAAGTTTTCTGGGCAGAGAGCCTCTAACTCCTCCTTCTGAGCCTCTAGACCATCTTGTAAGGTGTCTTGTCCCTGTGTCACGTGTTCTTCAGGTCCAAGTTGTACTTTGCTTCTCTTTCATGTTCAGCTGAAATCTGCCATTATTATTATCTTTATCCATACTGTCCATTCCTACTGTGTGTCATTATTTGGGAAGGATTTAATTATCCTCATTTAGTGTATGTCTTTGAATTGTCTTTGGTTCTGTCTTAGGATTTTTAAAGGAATTTTCAAGGCTTTGAAGGACAACTGCACATCTGAGCCTTGCAAGGACTTTGACTTGTCTGGATCTGTGATCACAACCTACTACCAAGAGGCGCAGAGCATGCAAGAATATAACTCACATACAATCAGGATTTCAAACCTTAAAAATGAGCAAGAAGGCCAACAGACAAAACCGTGCTATGCCCCAAGTGAGAGAAAGAGAGGAGGCATCTGTCTCAGCTTTCTGCTTTAGGTTTCCGTCAAAGACCCCAAGCCACTCTCTGCCATCCCTGGAACCCCCAGTAGTTCTGCTTGTTTGTCTCCTTTGTCTGTATCTGGGCCTGCTGTCACCCACAAGGCCAGCAGACAGAAATGCTATTCTCTCCCTCTATCTCATCTTCTGTGATTCTTTCTCTGCCTTTTCTTCTCCTCACATGATTGCACTTGGCCTGAACTTGGACATTCCCATTTATAAAAACAAAAGCTCTAACTCATTGGAACAGAGATAGCAGCGTTGGGTTTCAGTGAAATTCTCTGGGAGATGGTCTGGCAGTTCAGGGTAAGGGTAGCTCTCAGCTACACTAGCGGAACTTAGTTTAAAATGCTCTTTTATCCTTTGACTGACGAGGGTTTTCAACTGATTTGCTGGCTCAGTAGCTTCTCTGCACGTGCTTCCGTTTGTCAGTGCTCTTCTCAAAATGGGATGTGTATAATTGAACCTAATATTCCAGATGTGACCTGATTAGGTCAGTGCACAATAGTGTGGCTAATGTCTTTCTTCAAAATCAGATCTAATCAAAGTGGCTTCCTGTTTACAGGCTTGATTCCTTTCATGGTTTTACTAGTCACGCTATATTTATATTGATCCCCTGTCCCCATTTTTTCACATTTTCTGGACTTTTGTTCCCCTCTTCTACACTTCAAAAAATGTTTCTCCTTCTCCATTTTTCCTTTGTCTGAATTAAAAGGAAAAGGACTCATTGTCTTGTAGTATAATTACTTTATAAGTCTGTATCACCATAATGGTAAATATTTCCAAAGTATTAAAGGCAGAAATCACTTATTATTCACTTCCATTTCACCAGCTTTGATTCTCTACTTCATGCGTTTAGATGGCCAAAGATTTTTTCCATAGTGAATGAATTATTGTGGCATTATAGTATATTAACCATTTCATCACAAGTGCTTTATTCCTATTTCTCTACAAAATGATGTTTGACTTCTTTTTTAAAAATTAAATTATCTAACTCATCTTTTGGACTAAACTAATGAATAAAATAACTATGTTAAGGCTGTGTCCATAGCAACTCATTTTAGCTGCACAGGAACTCATAATTTTGGAGGAGGATTGTGTTCGGATCGTCTACCACTTTTAGGATGGCAAAATAAGTATTTGGAAAATAGTCATCATCATCATTATCATCATGTCCCTAAAGATAAGGATCTTCAGGCTCAGAACACTTGAGTGGCTGCTGAACTTATCACAGCTACTCAGTGCTACAGCCAGAGTCAAGGCCAAGGTCATCTCCATGGCACCTGTTCCCGCCACTTTGGCTCATACACACACATCGCTCCACTTGCACTGTCATTTTCAACTCGACTTTTGTAGAAACATATTTAGCCTTATTTTTTTTACTCTTTATGCAGCTCAGTTGCAGGAAGTTGAATATTAATAGGAGAGGTTTGGGCACCGAGCTGTCCCAATGAAGAGTATTGGTTTTGTACCAAAGATTGATGACTGGCAAGTACTTCAAACAGGCAGAGGTTGTTTCCTTATCCACAGAATAGGTACGACAATAATTTCCACTTCCTAAGTATTGTGAAGCTCGAGAGATTTCATACAGATAAGGCACTCTGTGTGCACTACACACGTTTTCTGAAATTGCCCACTCTTCTGAGTTCTTTTAGTTGTTACTCATCTGTATGGGGCCCTATGGTCGCTACTGTCCCCACAGCCCAGCCAATTAGCCAGAATCTTGGCTGTTTACCTTGATGTTTTTGAGTGCCCTTTTATTTTGGAATAACTTTGGTCTTATAGCAAAGTTGCAAAGATAGCAAGAAAGACCTACTACGCGCCTTCCAGCCAGCTTCCCCTGCTATTATGAAATGCACGACAGCTGTTTGTCCAAACTAGGAAATGAATGTTGAGACAATATTGACTAGATTTTACAGACTTCTCTGAGGTTTTGCCAGGTTTTCCATGAATGCCCAGAGTATGAATCCAGTTGAGCAGGGCTACCACAATGCACCTCATTTGCCTTTTAAAAAGATAAGCCCCTTCAAAAGACTCTGCCTAGGACAGCAGGTGCCTGCTGGCTCTGGTTTTGGAAGCAGAAGAGGAAGGACGGATGGCAAACACTCTTTGTGGTTCTGGAAAACCAAGTGCTGCTTCTGACCTACTCTCCATGATGTTCCCTCGCTAGGTGGTTTCCACCTCACAGGAACTTTTGGATGTATAGATGCTCTACCTTCTGGCGCAGGGCTTTCAGGAGCCAACAGACTTCTGGGACTGTCTTGGAAGGACAGGTGGGAAACAGGTTCCTGACATCTCCCCTGAATAGCTTGTGTTTTATAAGCTGCTGCTGGGTATTATGCTGGGAGGAATTTTTTATACTGTATTTTTGCACGACTTTTGCAAAGTGGTGTTAATTGTTTTTATACAAGGAAAAAAAAAACTGGAGCAGTTCTGTTGCAAGGGTCTGATTCATTTTGAAAGGCAAGTTTACCTGAAATTTTATATTTAGTTGTGATTACTGATTGCCTGATTTTCAACTGTTGCCTTCTGGGAAATCTTCTAATAAAAGATTTCTCAAATTAAAAAAAATACTCTTTAAAATGACTGGATGTAAGAGCGCTTGAGCATTGGACATGAGGGTGCTGACATGGGCATTTTTGTTCAGAAGATGGGAAGGTCATTGCGTCCTTCACGGCCGGGGCTGCTGCCCTAGAGGGACACCGGCAGGTGGGGAGCACCAGGGGAGAGGGCTGCTGCCCAGGAAGGCTGGGTCTGTGCGGGCGGAGGGCTCCCAGGGAGCGCGCAGCACACACACCTCCCGGGCTCTTAATGTGAGAGTTTACAGAAATATTTATTAATTTATTCAAATATTTATCAAGGACTTATTGTCAAGGAATTACTGGGGCTGGATATTGTTTAGAATCAATAAAATAAGTTGGTTTTCTCAAATTAACTCCTCCCAAGAATGTAAATGAGTAAATCCATTTTAAACTTATTGAAATCATACAATTTCTTGATTAATTAAATCCTGTCATTTATTAGACCATATATTACTTTAAACTTCTTGAAGGCAGTAAACATATTTTATCCTTTTTTGTTCAGTATTTGTTCATATTTCTTTGCTTTCTTGTTTTTGATATTAATAGCATAGCATGAAACAATGAAAGTATAAAAGTGAAATAAATCATTTTTTAAACATTTACTGCATACCAGATACTGAAGTCTTTTGATGTTTTCAGATTAGATCATCTTTAAAATGCTTTAAAGTAGGATTTGTTTTTCACTTCTAAAGGGATTAAATTGAGGCTCAGAGATGGGGTGCATGTCTGTATGTGCTCAGGATGGTGGGGGCCAGAGTGGGGATTTAACACCATTCTTTATGGAAACCCAAATCTCACGGGTTAGAACTTGGTCCACACAGATGCTTCACTGAATAGGGCAGGGTCGCCCCGTTCCGTGTAATCAGTTTGGGGCGACTTTGCCAAATACATTTGGGTAAGAAGCAAATCTGCTCATTTATGAGAGAACACAAGCAATGAAATGTAGTTCTGTTTATGTAGTTGAGAGTGAGAAATTAGTGAAAGATTAAAGGAATCCGAGGAGAAGTTTATAAAACAAAGTTGAGTACAGTGATTTTTCTAAAGAAAAAAAAGCTGTTCAGAAGCAAATTTAGTAAATCTTAACGTTGTTCTATGGTGGGAAATAATCAAAACACAAAAACAAAGCCAGAATACAAAACAGGCCACAGAAGGGGATTTCAGGCCATTATATCCTCCCACTTCCCCAGCTGAGTACTGACTCTGGTCTCCTACCCTTTGGCCAGACTCCACTGCACTCTGTGGAAGTTGAGAAGACTTGGGCAGGTAAACAGAGGACAAGAAGCTGCTTTATCAGTCTACTGCCTGGGCCAGATTTTTAATTTTTCCATTTGGTGACAAATCTGCACTAAATATTGGACATAAGCTTACCAGATTGTGTTGTTCCCGGTTGTCCCTGTCTGCTGGGACTCACTTCCAGCCTGGTCTCTTTTTTTTTTTTTTGGGGACAGGGTCTCACTTTGTAGTTCAGGCTGGCCCTGAGCTCACTATGTAGCCCAGGCAAGCCTCAAACTCAGCAGTCCTCCTGCCTCTGCCTCCCGAGTGCTGGGATTACAGGTGTGAGCCACCACGCTCGGCACTGTGGTATGTAGTGTTGATTGCTGGTGGGCATGAGTCTCCAGGCCCAGCATTGTATGTGGTTACCGGGGATCAAACACAGGACCTTGCACTTGTGAGGCAGGCGCCGGAACCTCTGAGCTAACCCTCCGGCCCAGACTGGTCTCCTTT
>PVIC010056324.1:0-10964 GCA_004025085.1 Thryonomys swinderianus
GTTTCATTCCCCAGTACCAAAAAGAAATTTAAATGTAGTAATTTATGAGTCCAGGAATTTCACATCTAGGAATGTATCCTATGGGTTTTGTCACAAGGCAAAAAAGGATTGATACCCCACTGTGCTAGTACACAACTGTAATCTCAGCACTGGGAGGCTGAGGCAGGAGGAGCTGGAGAGTTAGATCCCAGCATGGGGTACATAGTGAGCTCAAGTCCAACTTGAACTGCACAACCAGGCCTTGTCTCAAAAGAAAAAAATTATATGAAATATAAAAAAGTGGAAGATGGATCCATTTGCCAGAGAGAGAGAGAGAAAGAGATTTGGTTTGTGTGTGAAAGATTTTGTTTTGGTACCAGAAATCAGGGATGAGCTCAGGATCTTGTGCCTGCCAGGCACAGGTGCCCCTGAGCAACCTCTGAGTCCTGTTTGTTTTTGAGACATGATTTCAAAATGTAGCCCAGGCTGGCCTCGAATTTGCATCAGTCCTCCTGCCTCAGCCTCCAGGGTGCTGGGATTACAGGCAAGTGCCACACACCTGGCCTCACACTTGCCCCTATGTTCTGACCCCAGCCTACATTAGCAGACATCTCCAACAGACTTTCCTGTAGCTCCTCCTATATTTGGCTTTAGCTGTTTTTCTATTTGTCAGGTTGCTTAGTTTTTAAAGGTCTGATGACTACGTTGTGCCCCACACATCTTGCCTTTGCACTTACAGTTCCCTCTCAGAATGTCTTTCCCAACTCTCCGACACCTTTGTCTCCTTCAAGACCAGCTCTTCAGTCACCTAAGTCTCCACTCCAAATCAGCTCTTTGTGTGTGTGTGTGTGTGTGTGTTGGGGGTTGGTATTTTGAGAGAGGGTCTCACTATGTAACTCAAGCTGGCCTCGAACTCACTGCACTCCTCCTGCCTCAGCCTCCCCAGTCCTATAGTTAGTCCTCTAGGCAAGAATAAGGCCTATTCAAGGACTAGGATTTTTACTTGGTTTGTCCTGTTAGCTCTGAATTTATGCCAGGCACAGAACAGCCTCTTGATAAATAATTGCTGCATGAATGGATGAATAAACAAGTTAACAGTCGGCTACACCAGAAGACACCCCATTATCTAGTGGGACAATAAACCTGTGTGCTGTGTTCATCTCTCACCGTGGTCAAGGGAACTGGAAGCTTTTTGGTATTTGCCATCTTATTCCAAGTAGAGAAACCTAATTGCATGTGCCTTTGGGTTCACCCTTCAAGTACAAGTGCTGGATTAGCAAATAAAAATACGAGTTGCCGGACAGAGATTTAGCTCAGAGGTTCGGGCACCTGCCTAGCAAGCTTAAAGCCCCTGGTTCCATCCCAGTAACCACATACAACAATACCGAGTGTGTTGACTCACACCCACCAGCAATTAGTAGAACATACCACAGTGCTGGGTGTGCTGGCTCACTTCTGTAATCCCAGCACTGGGAAGGCAGAGGCAGGAGGATTGCTGAGTTCGAGACTTGCCTACATAGTGAACTCAGGGCCACCCTGAACTACAAAGTGAGACCCTGTCTCAAAACGAAAAGGGAAAAAAAAGTTGCCCTTTTTAATTTGAATTGAATTTCAGATAGACAAGCAATATTTTTTCATACATGTCCCCAGTACTATTACTTTCATTTTTAAATTTTTTTGTAAAGAACTGAACCTAAGGGCTGCATGACTGAACCACATGTTCAGCCTCTAAAAACTACTTTTACTATTTTTAAAAGAAGCTAGTCAGACATGGGGGCAAACACCTGTAATTCTAACACTCTGGAGACTGAGGCAGGAGGATCTCAAATTCAAGCCGATACTAATTTAGCAACTTAGGAAGGACCAGGCTCAAAATAAGAACTGGGGACGTACCTCAGTGGAAAGATCCTTGGTTCAATCTCCAGTACCAGAAAAAATGATCTAGAAATTCGTATTTGGTATAATTTAATTCAAATATCCAGATCCAGTAATTCTTAGATAATTTATGAATACTGCAATTTATCATCTTTATTAAACAGACAACCAGTATTTCCCAAATCTGCTAGTTAAAAAATTTAACCCATATTCCAGCGCTTTGCCTCCTTCACAAACGTGTGTATCTCATTAACAGAAGCTTGGCCACCATTTGCCTTGACTTCGCGGGCCCCACAGAGGGAAGGCGCTGGGGACCCCAGGGGCGAGGGGCACGATCTGTGTTAACTGTCAGTCTTTCTGCTCTGGCGAAGGAACAGCAAAGCAGACCGCAGCTGCGCGTTTCTGCTTCAAAGGCTCAGGTCCACTACTCTAAATCATCTCTTGCAGCTCGGCACACTCGTGTCACACGTGATTAACTTTCCCCATGGTTCCGGGAAACGAAGGTCTATTGGGGATCAAACCCAGAACCTTGCATGGCAGGCACAGTGCCACTGAGCTAAATGCCCGGGCCAGGCTCGAAGTTCACGAGCCGAACACCGTCCTAGCTGTCTCCTCTGGCAAAGCGGTTGCTTAGAATCCGTGCTAGGGAAGGAAGGACGTGTGGAAGGGCTTCCAGGCCGAGGCGGGCTTGGACGGAACAGCCTGGGACAGAGCGGCGGCCACAGTCCTGAGGCTGGGCCCGGCCCCCTCGAGGTTCCCTGCGGCCGCATCCGGACCGGGTGCCCCGCGCGGCGTGAGGCACCCCAGAGCCAGGCTGCGGGTCCTGTGTGCTGCGCTCCCTGCAAAACCCAGTAGAGCAGCGTGTTGCCTTGCTCGACCAGAAAGAGCAGCGGACGGATGCTTAACTCGCACATCGTTATCTGTCCGTCCAAAAGGAATTTTATTAGCTTTGGAATCCATTTATTGTTAAACCCACTGCATAGTGTGATTTTATTCGAAAAGCTGTTTATCGTCACCTCCACGTGTCCAGTAACTCGAGTTGAGTCAGTACTTTAGGGTGTGTGGGTGTGCCTTTTCTTTTCCTCTCAACTTGGTTTTTTAAAAAATTGAATTCTTTATTGGTGAATTTTATGTACACATCACGATCACACGCAACATCGGGAATTTGTACCAGTATATGTCATGAGTTAATTCTCATTTTTACCCATTCCCCTATTTAACTTGGTTTTTGAGGAATCTATTCATTCTAGCATTTCCCCAGCTACAGACTAGACCTGGGAACTGACTTCAAACCTCATTTTATTTCCTTCGGGACGATAAAATGAAATCTGGTTCACATTTAGTCAGCCCAACAGGCACAAGCCAAGGCTACCAGCTTTCGGCAAGAAACGAACGGCGCCTTTAAGAGGAATCTGCAGTAATTTTCCACTGCAGACTACAGTCGGGCGGTCGCGGCAGGGGGCGGGGCGGGGGCGGAGTGCGGCTGCGCAGCGTGGCCCGCCTCTGTTGCCTGGATACCACCGCCCGCCCTCCCTGCTCAGTCCTTCTGTTTCCAAGATGGCGCTTTAGCTTTATTTTTAGGACCCCGGGAACAAAGCGCATTGCGCAACATTGAGCTTAGCGAAAAGCAAGAGTTGGGTTGTTGGCTTTAAGGGTGTTCGTTGTCGGTATTTACTCACCTCTGGGAATCACCAAAGTCCCTTCAGCGAGGTGTTCTGGAGAGAACTCCAGGGCCGCCTCTGGGAGAGCCAGCGTCCCTCACTGCCTTTGCCTTCCTGCGTAGGTTTAGGGCTGCTGCATGAGTGCCAACTTCGTTGTTGCTTCGACAAGAGTTCTGTTATTTCCTGTTAAACCAGCTCCAAGAAAAGTCTTGGGATCTAAATTGGGCTGTGATATTTATGGAAGCCGTCTAAGTACACGGAGTTCAGTCAGGGTAATGCTGCCCCTCGCCCCGTGGGGCCCCTTTGTGGGTGCTGGGCACGAATCCGGGCCTCTTACCAGGACTCGGACCTGTACGCTCTCCTTTTTAAAATGCCTGGGTTGGTGCCAGAGATTTAGCTCAGTGCTTCCGGCCTCAGCCTAGCAAGGGCAAGGTCCTGAGTTCGATCCCTGATACCACATACCACAATGCCGAGCGTGGTGGCTCACGCCCGTAATCCCAGCACTCCGGAGGCAGAGGCAAGAGGATTGCTGAGTTCCAGGCCTCCATGGGCTACATAGTGAGCTCAGGGCCAGCATGAACTACAAAACAAGACCCTGTCTCAAAAACTAAAAATAATAAAAATGCCTGTGTGTTTTCTTCTTTGACTTTTGATTTATACCTAGATGTGATCTTATGGTACCATTATAATCATTAAAAACTGAGCGTTGGGCACATACCTGTAATTCCAGCATTCTATAAGAATGAGGGTAGAGCTTGGGCAGTTTAGTGATTCTTTAAGAGCCTGTTTTAAAATAAAAATGAAGGGCTCACTATATAGCTCTTTTTTTGGTACCCTAAAAATATTTCTACTTGTAGGATACCCCCAAATAATGTTGCTAAATAAAACTAACATCTATTAAGGCTCTGTTTTCTGCCAAACATTGTGCTTTAAGGTAGAGACCTCTTTTGTCCCTACGTTTACAAATAGGGAAACTAAGGCAGCAGGACATTAATTGCTACAGCGCCCCAGGTAAGGAGCTCTGAGCCCGCAATGCACAGCCCAGGCAAGCTTGGAAGGACCCATCCACCCAGGAGGGGCCCTGGCATTTTCGGTCAGCGCTATCACGGAGGGTTTGAGAGCCTCTCTCCCTGCATCCTGCCCGACCCACGTGCAGTTTTGTTTTGCATGCCCTTTGCAAATCTATCTCCAGTGCTGGTGGTCAAGGTGTTTAGATACCAACCTGGAAGTAGAGACACAAACCTGCCAACACAAGTCCAGGAAAACAGTTTCTCGCCATCCGATAACCTTCTGTATAAAGAAAAAGAAAACAGCTGGGGATTTAGCTCAAGTGGTACCGTGCCAACCTTGGATGCACAAGGGCCAAAATTCAATCCCCGGTATCGCTGAAAAGAAGACAGTTTCAGTACTGAATAACCATTAACCCAAAATGCGAAGTGTGCCCGGGCAGACAAAAGATGGAAAGTTAACCTGCTTTTGCAGGCTAGCCAGACACACGCATTAAGGCAGGAGACCTCAAGGTAAACCTGAAGAGGGGACCCCGGCACTCTATCCTCGTTGTTCATCCAAAATTCACCCTGTAATTGGTAGCTGGTAATGTCAACTAACTATCCAAAGGGGAAGGGGACCCAAAAGAAAAGTGAAAGGTTGGTGATTTGATACACTACCGGGGAATTAACCCAGGGCCTTAGCATTGGACTGCACCTCCAGATCTTTCTGTTTTTATTTTGAGACAGAGTCTTGCATGATCACTAATTCCCCGGGCTAGTTTCAGACGAGACCGGACGCGTTCAGGGTGGTACGGCCGGAGACACCCCGACTAGCTTTCAACTTTCAGTCCTCCCACCTCAGCCTCCCGGAGCGCAGGGAGAACAGATGGGTGCCGCCACACTCAGCCGAATAAACAGTTTTACAACAGAAGTCAGGTTTGTGCCTTAGAGAATGCCGCGGTCACAGTTAGGCTCCTGTCCTCCCAGAGAGGCTGGGAAGTAGGGCCCTGCCTTCTGGGTGGATTACATTTCAAAGAGAAACTTCGCAGGACTTTGAAAAGGCCAACCCCAAATTGTAAAACTGGTTTGAGGCTTATTTAACTTTTAAATAGATTTACAAGCTTCTCAAGGGGATAGGAAGTGAATTTACTCTCACAAATTGTCTACAGCCTGTAACCCCACCCCTCTGGGGAGGCTGAGACAGGAGGATGACCCCAAATTTGAAGTTAGCTCCGGTGATACAGTGAGACCTTGTCTCAACAGGAAGAAAATAAGACAAAGGCCACGTAGTCTAAACTTAGCACTGAAATGAAAGACAGGAAGCCCATTTCCCCCTTTCTGTATTTAGGGAGAGTTACCAGATTTGTATTTTATATGTGGAGACTAGTTTTTCCAAACTCAGATTTTCACCTCAGTAGCCCACTCTTCCATGGACAGCATTGTCAAATATTAGGGAGCCAGGACAAACAGCCATATTTTAAAGGTATAATTTTTTTTTCTTTTTGAGACAGGGTCTCGCTTTGTAGTTCAAGCTGGCTCTGAGCTCACTTATGTAGCCCAGGCAAGCCTGGAACTCAGCAATCCTCCTGTCTCAGCCTCCCGAGTGCTGGGATGACAGGCGTGAGCCACCAAACCCAGCACCGTGGTATGTGGTATTGATGGCTGGTGGGCGTGAGTCTCCACGCCCAGCATTGTATGTGGTTTCCGAGGATCAAACTCAGGACCTTGCGCTTGCGAGACAGGCACAGGAACCACTGAGCTAATCCTCCAGCCCATAAAGGTATAAATTTTTTAAATTCAAATCCTTGCGTCCTCCTTTTTGAAATTAATCCTAACTGGTAGGGGTGCAGCAGTGAATTTGTGTGCTGCACTGGACCGACACGGAGTCTGGGAACGACTCAGTGGCTTGGTGTAGATCAGAGCCACCCAGCAGGAGGGCGAGTCCCTACAGGCCTCCGGAGTGGCAGACGCCAGGGCTTCTAGCACCCAGCCCAAGCTGAACCTCCCTCACCAGGACCAAACGCAGGGCTATGTAGTGCAGGCTCCACTTGAACTCACTGAGTAGCCCAGGCTGCCCTCGAAGTGACCTTCCTTCCTCAGCCCCCCAACTGCTGGGATTACGGTCCTGGCCACCACGGTCAGCTGTGCCTTAGCTGTTTTGCTAAAAGAGGCTGCTTGTGGCTTCATGTCATAGCCTGTGCTTGATTGGCTCAAGGAACAAAACAGCTCAGCTCTTCTCTGGGACCTTCTGGAACCTTCCCCGAGCCTCATCCTGCCCATCCACCTGCAACTCAATTGGTCTTTCCTGGTCTCCCAGTCAGCTTGGTAATTTCCCATCACAGCACACGCAGAGTTACATATGAGCAGCCAGGTTTAATTTTCTAGTCCATAAACTTCTTATTTCATATTCAAAGACCTTTTTTCCATCTTTGCATCCCCAGCACCTCACAGCAGGTGTCTGTATCAAGCTGTGCTTTCAAACAAATAAATTGGGGAGAGGTGAGACAGGGCCTTGCTTTGTAGTTCAGGTTGTCCTCCAAGTCTTGGCAAATGTCCTGCCTCAGCCTCCTGAGTGCCGGGATTACCCCCTTGGGCCACCATGCCTTGCTAGACTATTTTTCCTGAAGTAAAATATTTCTCAGTGTGGGGGGTGGAGGAGGAAAGAGGCATTAAAGAAAGCATCTTTCAACACTAGAGAAAGCCCATTTTATATTGAAAAGGAAGTTACTTCTGTAATTACCACATAATTTTTTTTTTGAGACCGGCTCTCTCTTATGTACTTCAGGCTGGCCCTGAGCTCCCTATGTAGCCCAGGCAAGCCTCGAACGCAGCAGTCCTCCTGCCTCTCCCTCCCGAGTGCTGGGATCCATTTTTCATCCCTATGTCTGCGTGTCTCTGGTCATAGTGTGAATTGAAACTGGAACCTTCACACTGAGCCATGACCCAGCCCTATGGCCCCCTTTCTGTAACAAGGTCTCACTAAATCACTAAATGGCTCAGACTAAGTTCTATCTTGCCATCCTCCTGTCTCAGCCTCCTTGGCTTCCATTTTTCTTAAATGCTTTTCAATATCAACATGATCTTCAATGCCCCTTCTATATATTTGAGGTTTTGACCCTGGGGTAAACGCTGGGAAACAGTTCCTGGAAGGGGAAGAAAGAAAAAAAGCAGCTAAGCAAATGCTTAGGATTCCAAGCTTTGCACTGAACACACTTGCCAGTGACCACCTTCCCCCTGAAGGTGCCCTGACCACTTCCCCCTTCCCCCTTCCGTTTCCCCCTGAAGGTTTGCTGCGTTTGGCTGGCTGTGCGTACGAGGCCCGGTTCCTAGACCCGCTACGGGGCTCTCAAGTCCTGTCGCCGCTCTTCATGGGCCTCAGGCGGAGGCGCACAGCGAACTCCAGCAGGGGGAACAGAGCCCTGCGGGGTTGGGGGTTGTGTCTCACGGACAGCGGCTGTGTAGAAACAAGAACTGACAAAACTGGGCTGGAGGGTTAGCTCAGTGGTTCCCGTGCCTGCCTCTCAAACGCAAGGTCCTGAGTTCAATCCCCGGTAACCACATACAATGCTGGGCGTGGAGACTCACGCCCACCAGCCATCAATACCACATACCACAGTGCCGGGCGTGGTGGCTCACGCCTGTCATCCCAGCACTCGGGAGGCTGAGACAGGAGGATTGCTGAGTTCCAGGCTTGCCTGGGCTACATAGTGAGCTCAGAGCCAGCTTGAACTACAAAGCAAGACCCTGTCTCCAAAAAAAAAAAAAAAAAAAGAAAACTGACAAAACTGAGCCTCAAAAGCAGGTCGTTAGGCCCCCGGCTGCCAGAGCCAAGGGTCCAGATGGGGAAACAAACACTGCTTCCTGCACCCCGAGTTAAGTAGATCCCCGCGCACTTGTGCCAAGTGATATACTGACTTTCGGTGTTACGTGAGACCCACAGGGAGGCTCTGACTCTGCTTCAGACATCGCGCTCTTTGTAACTCCTAGGATTTGTTTAAGAAAGCTTTTGTTCTCAGGAAAGAATTCAGTTCTTTTCCCGTTAGCTCGGGAGCCCGGATTTATCCGGTCTGAGGGAGAATCGCGGTGGTTTGGCAGGGCCGAGGCTCTGTGAACCCGCGACTCCTCCGCCCCTGGGCGGCCTTGCTGCCCGAGAAACGGGAACAGGGCGTCCGGGCAAAGGCTCCGACCGCCCCGACACGCAGGGACGTCAGCAGATAACACACAGGGCGTTTGTCTCCCTCTCCTCGCCTGGGATCTGCAAGTCACTCAATTGTTCTGTCGTTTTTTCGGCTGAGCTTGGAAAAGCCTCCCCCCTCCGGCACGCTCGGCCCTCAGCACTCACTCCCCTTGTTGCCTGCGGCCGGAGACCCCGGTCAGCGGGGCGCCGCCCTTACTGGACAGGCGGATGCCCCGGGTCCCCGCGAGGACGGAGGCCCGGGACGGCGTTTCTGTGCGAGCTTGTGCGCACTGCGGAGCCGGGTCCCTCCCGCGCCCCACCGTCCTCGGGTCCTTCGCTCCACTTGCTCGATTGCGAAGACCCCAGCGCCCGAGCGGAGCGCGGAAGCCGCCGGCTTTGGCGAACGGACGCCCGGGTGCGGCTGGAGCGCTGGGCCCGGCAGTCCTCCGAGGCCTCGGTTTGATACCTGAGGCAGCCGGCAAGCCTAGGAAAAGGCTCGGCTTGCTGCACGATGGCGCAGCCTCACAGTGATCCTGCTACTTTGTCTCTAAGCTGTCCCTTCGCGGAGGGGAGACCCGCGTGTCCACGCCGAGCCAGCCGGCCTCCCGCCCCGCAGAGCCGAAGGACATGGATTCAGACAGAGGCATCTGCTGCCATTTCATTAAACGCTCTAGTCAGTCCCCACGTCCCCGCTTCCACCTCCGAGTAGCAACTGTCCTCGTCCCTTTCCCGAGTCAGTGACGTGGAATCTGCTCAGGGCGCGGATTCGGTTTGATGAGGCCGCACCGTTCTGACGTCCAGGTGTGAGGTCGAACCTGACCCTAACCCGGTCTCCCCCCTTTTCTTTCCGCGGTTATTTTTTGCCCCACCATTTTGGACCTTGTAAATACTTAAACGCATACATCCATCAAAAGAAACTTCCAGGGGGCTGGGGATTTAGCTCAAGTGGTACCGCGCCAACCTAGGACGTACAAGGGCTCCAGTTCGATCCCTGCTACCGCCAGAAGGAAGGAAAGGAAGGGAGGAAAGAAACTACCAAAAGGTACTGCCAAGTGTTGCCAGTGCTCTGTGTACAGTGCTTGCAGAATGGGGGTAAAACGTGTCTAGTGCTTCAGTGGGAGGAAAGAAACCCCAGAATCCAGAGATGTCCCCCTGGCTCCTTCCCGGGCGGCGGGGGGAAGGGAGTCCGCGAACCCTTCAACGCACAGCTCCCATTTAGCGACGGGAAAATTTGCAGTCTGAAATTTCGCTTAGACAAACCGCCGCGTTAAGGGTAAACTCCAGGCCGGTGCACAGCCAGGCCGCGGCCTCGGAGATAGAAACCCACAGCGCTTCCTCTCCCGGCCCCGCGACGCGAGCCATCCATAAAAGGAGCCGGGCCTTCGGGCCTCTTTCTATTCGTAAACAGTAAATTTAAATCCTTTGTCCCCGCAGCCGACTCAGAGGCAGTAACCTTGACTACCGGCACCCGCAGAAGAAACCCGCTCTCCCGTTTCCCGCCTCTATATTCAGTTTTAGAAAAACTGCCGCTGGTGAAAAGGGGGGACGAGTCCACTTTGCGTCGGTTATTGACACTGCAGAGCCCTGCTCGGCCGGCGCGCAGGGGAAACAAAGAGTCATTCACGCTGCAGGCCAGGTGGGCCGGACTCCAGCCCGGGCGGGGCGTTAACCCCCGCGGGCCTCCGGCAGCCCGGGGAGCTGGAGGCCCAGCCCGGGGAGGGAGAGACGCGGCCCCCGAGCCTCTGCACCGCATCCGCGCGATTGGCGATTGGCTCGGGAGAGGGGTGGAGACGGCCAGCGCTGCCCGGGATATATTTAGTCCAGGCCCGCGCTTTTGTCCTGGTGCTTAAGTGCTTTTCTTAGCTCCTCAAAGGTGAAAAACTTAAGCCGCGTTCTCTCTCTCCTTCTCTCCCCCTCTCCCTCGCCCACCACCTTGCAAGCTGGGGGCGTTCTGGGTATGTTAGCTAAGAGGAACTAAAGCTCGCTCGCAGAGACGACACACAAAAATGTCAAGCACTAAGCTTCGGGGGAGACGTTTGAGAAATGCAGGTCATTTCTTGATCCCCGCCAGTTTGCATTCCTAATGTCAATTTTCTGTCGGGTCCGGCTGGGAGCTGGGTATTTTGAAATATCTTTACTGGAACTAATTTATGGAGTTAAAAACATAATTAAGTTTTACAAGCTGACAGAACCCTGTTCCACTTGAGTTGATTCACATTTTCCAGTAATGGAAGATTTACTTCTGCTCTGCTGGGCCCAGCTCCCCCGAGGCTCCCAGCTCAC
>PVIC010056325.1:0-10982 GCA_004025085.1 Thryonomys swinderianus
TTTTTTAATATAAGATACTTATGTGTACTTTTCATTTAGAGAAGGTAAAATTAAGCATGTAACTGAATGTGCAGTTTTTCTCCAATGAAACTTAAATCCTTTGTGTTGAATAAAATGTTTATTTATTTTTCTCCAAACTTGAAGATATAAATTAATCAGCCAGAGTCCTGTGTTAGCATCAGGGTATATTCTGAACTGTCACAGCGGATTTTTGTTACTTACTATGAAATTAATAAATAAAAGAATATTATTTTGAGCAAATACTCAGAAAAGAAAATGAAGAGAATTTCCCCTATGGAAAATTCATAGGAATTTCATATATAAAAAACATCCATTGGTTATTTTCCCTATAGAAATTAAAAGGAATCTCTTTGTACTAAACACACTTAGTAATATTCCAGAGGATATTTTTTTTTCTAGCTGGGACGTACATAACATTGCTCTTCCCTTTGATAAATCAGCTCATATTCAGGCATTTTATATATAGTTTCAAAACAGTTGCTAGTATTTTAACCATGGCTTACCAACCTTCTGAAACAATAAGAAATTTATTCCTCTAGATTCTTAATTGACTTAGCTTTATTAACTTATTAAAATTGTCTGTATTCAGAATACTTTTAGCAGATCCAGGAAAAATGTGTTGGCTTTGATTAACATTTGCACACGTAGAACAGCACCAAGATGACCAAGTAGAACTGGGAACGGATGAAACTACTCGGAGGGCTAGGAAGGAAGTGGCAAGAGCAAAACTCGAGCTGTCCGTGGCCAGAAGGGTTAAAGACATAGTTGTAGGCCAAGGACAATTGTCCCGTGTTTGCAGAGTTCGCTGAGCAACACGCGCAGCACACGGAGCCACCGGCCACCTACGACGGTCGCCTGACTGCTTGTGCCGCTCCCCTTCCTTGCCAGGACAAAGCACCCGACACCCACATCGCGGAAGAGAGTCACGTTGGGACCCGGCGTGTGGAGGGCCCGTCAGCAGTGGCTGGAAGCCGTGAGCTCAGGGAAGGCCAAGGCCACAGGCCTTTCCGGGCTGTACCCTCCACGGTTCGCCTCCTCTGAGCGGGCCTCCTCCCTGCCCAGGCCAGCCTACGACCGTCGCAGACGACGTCCCCTTCAGTGGCTTCTCCTGCAAGCACACCTGGCTTCGGTGACATCTACAGAGAGCCCACAGATGTTATCACACCTGTGAACACACACGCACTCAGACACGTATGCACTGGTGTACGGCAGTGCAGATATTATGATTACTTTGGAGTTTAATGAAAAAATGTATTCAATAACCTTACAAAGTATGCCCGTTTACTGAGCGCATTCAGGAACGGTTTGTTAATGTGCAAAAAAAGAAAACAAATAAGTGATCTGTTTGAAATCTGTCTTCACCAGGAAGCAGATGTTTATATTCAGTATCTTCGGCCTTTTTCCCTGTGTGTGATGTGACGAAGGACAGCTCTGGGGGCAGGTCCCCTCCGAGCCTCTCCTCGGGATTTCACTCAGGTGCAAATACAGAGGGAGGTTGAGTGAGTCTGAATAAGATGAATTTAAATAATTTTTCTGCCATGAGCAATCATAAGCTTACATTACTAATGCTCAATTCAGTAACAGGCACGGAAATTTTCTAATTACATGGAAAAACATTTTAAAAACATTTTTGCAGCACACATTTTAAAGTCTCCATTTTGAACAAAAGACGCTCAAAGCCAAGATCATTTGTAAAGAAAGAAACAGACAAAGAGAAACAAAGAGCACATCCATCCTTTGCTGTGCTTAGGAGGAAAACCGTGAGACTGTGCTTCAGTCCTCAAAGAGAGCGAGACTGAATTTAGAAACATGTTTAACCCTGTCGACCCACCGCCACACAGGTGAAGGGATCCCCAGCACCTAATTTGTAGTGTCGTGTGATGGCTAAGCGGAATAAGGGGCCTGGCCTAAAAATAGATTCTCGTTAAATACCGCTTCTCCGGTCACTCCTTGTGAGAACTTGGAAAATTAAGGACGGAAGCTCTTCCCCTCCAGCCGCTCCCGGCGGTGGCAGACCCGTCTCCGGAAGCTCCCTCTCTCTGCAACAGGCCTCTGTGAGCCCGACACTCTGTCCTCCTTCTCTGTGCGTTTCTCTTCACCACCGAGGCTGTTCTTCGGTTCTCGGTTCTTGGTTGTGGTTTGTTTGTTTTTAATCCTACTTAGCAAAATAGTATCCCCTTTGTTGAGAACGCGTCACGCACTGGGAAGGTAGCAGCAGAAGGAAGGAAAAGGAAAATTTAAAATGCAGAGCATGGGTTTGATGAACTCCTAGTCATTCATTTAATGATAACACGTTAAACACCTTGTAAGGAGAATATGAAGTATTGCAATTACACTTCCACCTCCTCAGTGCTCTGCTCAGGAGCACAGTGGGTATCACACACACACACACACACACACAATGCCACACACTGTGTCTCACTGCATCTCACGTGACCTGTGCTCCACTCTCTAAACATACTTTCTCTTTGCTCATTGAAACATCTGGGCTTCCAGACCTACCTGTTTTCCTATTCCTATAGCCACTGACCTCAACTATGGCCAATCACTTCAGTGAAAGAGTCACTACAGATTTCACCTTATCTTTTTCAGCTAGTCTCATAGTCATGATGGTGATATATGACACCATGCTGCACTTGAATTTATTTCCAAGTCATTTTAAAGTAAATAGTTAACATGTATAATACACAAAACTTAGTCGTGAGTCTTGGGATTACAAAGATAAGCAATAATGCTATCTTTTTGCTTACTTTGGAAAATATCTAAAATTCAGTATTTTTAAAGTGAAAACTAGGAATATGACTAGTTACATTTTTCCATAAAGATTAAAGGAGGTCACATAAGTAAAACATCTGGAACACTGTGAGAATTTATAGATTTTTATCACTATTATTATATTAAGATAGATATGTCAATAATGAGAACAAAACACCCTGAAATATATACATATATTCATATATACATTTATATATGAGAAAACACAGTGATTACAGGTGTATCCTTTATCTTAAGTATTATTGTCTGTTGGCTTACTTTTTCTCCATCTAATAACAAATCATTATAATCATCCCCTTATATGTCTAATTTTCTCTCATTTTAACAGGATTATAATTTTTTCAGAATAACAGCCTACGAAGAAAAACATAAAGTTTCGGGAATACTAATGTTCAAGGTGTTTGGCATTTCTCCCAGAAATGCTACAAAAAACACCTGAACATTCTGTCTTTCAGAAGGAGCTGGTTGAAATAGAATTCAGTTAGGTTTTCTGAAGTGTGACATATGTTAATCCCAATGAGAGTCTCTGCATGAAAGGAATTTTAGCAAAATTTTAACATTGTGTTATCAGGATAACTTGGCACCTTGCAGTTAATGTGCTGTAATATTCTGTCCTTTGAGAATTTAAATCTTAAGGAAAAAATTTAACAAAGTATAGTTTGGTTGTGTAAAATAAATAGTGATGCATTAAGGAGTAAATAACCCCAAACGTTATCATAATTTCTATTTAAATATGGTATATTTTTATAGTGTCAATGACATTTTATGTTAAAATTTTTATGTAACATGACTATTTCTTTAAATTTATTTGCAGCTGAAAATGTCTTAAATGTATTTGAAACTAAAATTTCATCTAATTTAACATAGTAAATCAAATTTTTTATCTTTGCATTTGCTTCCAATTAGTTAGGATATATCTTGAACATATTTTTAGAATTATGTGCCTGAAGATTAGATTAAGAAACTATTACTGAGAGATAATATGAAAGAAAGAGAAATTATGAACAAAAACATTTCAAGATATTTTAGTACTGCTAAAAGCTTAACCTTACAAAATGTTGATCTAGAAGACAGAGCTAAAGTTGAGAATAATGGAATAAAAATCTACTGAATGATATAATAACAGAAAAATCCTTAAAAGTTGGCACAGTATAGACATCTGGACAAGGAAGCCTTCATAATATCAAGCAAGGAAAATAAGAACTTTCTTGTGTCACATTATAGTTAAGATAGAAAGTATTCAGAGCAAGGAAAGAATGTGCAAGCAACAGGAGGAGAAACACCAAGCGATGTATCAAAGCATAGCTGCCAGTGTAACTTCACACCTCTCTGTAGAAACCCTGAAGACCACGACAGCATGAAATGATGAATTTCAAACCTGAAAGAAAATAACTTATAACCCAATTATTATACTCCACAAGTGAACCCTTACTACTGAAGGAGAAATAAAGACCTCAGATAAACCTTAACAGATAAACCTTGACTACAACTTCAAAAAATACCTTAAGAAATCTTGTACATAGAAGAGCTTCAAGACATTGAGGATAAGGAAACTTGCAAACATTAGAACAATAGCACAATGACAGAGACAAATAAATGCGTTTCTAGGATGATTGTAAATGTAGATGATCTTAATTCTATAATTAAAAGACATAGGCCAGAAAATTGAATTAAAAAACATGATCTAACATTTGTTGCTTCCAAGAAACACATCTCACTCCCAAAGACATACACGGATTGAAAACGAACAGTTGGGGAAAACATTCTTTTCAAATGCAACCCAAAAGCAAACAGAAATAGATGAATTCATATATGACAGATTAGATGAGACAGGGACAGCCAATATATTGTACATTAGTTAAAGGAACATTTTACCAAGAAAAAATAATTCTTAACTAGTATGAACACTAGTGTGCCTAATCTAATAAAACAACACTGCTAACCATAAAGAAATTCCATCCCAATGCAATTATAGTGGTGACTGCCACCCATAGATAGATCGTCTAAGCCCTAAAAATTAACAGAGAAAAATTAGAATTAAACTAAAATAAGGATCAAAGGTACTTCACATAAGTATACAAAACTTTCCATCCAACAACTATGAATACACACTTCCCAGCATCTCACCAAATATTCTGCAAAATATATTATTGTTTTTAGGTCATAAAACAAGCCTTAAGATGAAAATAATTTCCTCTGACTTATCATATTATAATGGAATGTTGCTAGAAATCAACAGCAAAAGAAATCCCCCAAATTTTACAAAGACATCAGTGCTGAACAAATGATTTTTCAGGACTACTGTGTTGTTTCAGAAATAGGAGGAAATACTTAGAATTCCTAGGTGCAAATAAAGTGGAAATATGATGCACCAGAATCTCTGGGATATGGTAATGGTAGTTGTGAGAAGAAAGTGTATTGTTAGAAGCACCCACAGCAAAAAAAAAAAAAAAAAAAACCCTCAAATAAATCACATAATAACACACTGCAATATTCTGGAAAAGCAAGAACAAACCAAATTAACCTAAACAAAGGAAGGCAATAATAAAAATCACAGCTAAAATAAAAATGCACTGGATCAAAGTAGCAGGGCTGGTTGTTGAAAAGACAAAAAAGATTGTTAAACCTCTAGCCAAACTATCTAAAAGAAACAGAGGGAAAACACACATCAGCACTATTACAGATAAAAAAGGAATATTACAATAGGTAGCACTGAACTCTGGAGGATTATTGCCAGCTCCTTTGGAAGCTTATATTGTAAAAATTAGAGAATCTTGATGAAATGGATAAATCTCTAGACACATTATTTATCACAACTGAGCCAAGAAGATGTATAAAAACTTAAAGAGGCCCCTAGTAAGAATTATATTGCCGAAATAATAAAAAGTCTTTCAACAAAAAAAGCACAACACTTTTTGTGTTCCCTGCTGAATTTTAGTAGATCTTTGCATAGTAACTCACACTAATGCCCCAAATTATTCTGTGAACTGGAAAGGGAAGGAGTGTTTCTCCATCTATTCTCTGAGGCTTGCATCATACCAATAACATCAGATAAGATACAAAAAAGCCCTGTGAATCAATATACCTGTTAAACATAGAGACAAATAACATTAATAAAATATTTGTGAACTGAATTTGACAACACATTAAAAAGACCAGACACTATCATCAAGTTGCATTCATTACAGGGATGCAAGGATATTTCTTCATAAGTAAAGCAGTAAATACAACACACTACATGAAAGGAATCAAGGATAAATTCACATAATAACTTAAATTCATGAAGAAAAAAGTCTTTCACAAAATCCAGTATCCATTCATGATAAAAACCCTGGAGAAAGCAGGTTCTGAAGGATCATTCCTCAATTTACTAAAGCTTGGTTATGAAAAGACCTCAGCCAACCTGTTTCTACATGAATGAAACCCCAAAAGTTTCATCTCAAATCAGAAATAAGAAAAAGATGTCCACTGTCATGACTGTTATTCAACATAGTTGTTGAAATTTTAGCTTGTGTAATTTACACAACAGAAATGAAGGCTACAAATAGGGAAAAAAGTTAATTTATTCTTGCTTGCAGACAGTATGGTACTATACTTAGAAGACCCTCAATACTCCATTGAGAGACTTTTAGAGCTGATAAATTCAGCAAAGCAGGAGGATATAAAGGCAACTGAAAAAATAGTTCATTGAAAGCAGCATAAGAATCTGGGTTTCAACAATAATAAAGTACTAAGAGATGACTCTAAGAGAAGTGGTAAAAACTCTCTACAGTGAAAATTTTGGAATACTGTAAAAACTGAAGAGAACGGAATTCAGGAAGAGCTTCTCTCTTCATAGACTGGCAGAATTAATATTGTTAAAATGGCCATTCTACTAAAAGTGATGTATGAGTTCAAGAAAATCAACTTCAGAAAACTGAGACATTCTTTACAGAAATAGAAAAAAACTATCCTAAAATTCATAGGGAAGCATGAAGGGCCCAAAAGAACAAAACTCATCTTGAGTAACAAGAACAAGGCTGGAGGAACCATAATAGTGAATTTCAATTTATTCTATAAAGCTGCAGCAAAACAAACAAACAAACAAACAAAAAAACACCCTATGGTGTTGGCATGAAAAGAGACATTTGAGACAATGGAATAGAATAGGGGACACGGGGACAAGCTCACACACCGATCTCTAATTCTGCACAAAGAGTTGAAAATACGTGTTAGTGAGACGACAGGATCTTCCGCAAAGGGTGCTGGGAAAACTGGATAAAGACCTGAAGACTGAAAGTAGCCCTGTAAATATGACAGCGCTATTTCACTTTTAATCAGTAAAAAGAAGTAAAAGTCATTCTGTGCATTCGCTGCATAGAATAAATATCTAGAAAATTCCGTTGAAGCATATTTTGAACTTCCATGCACTACTCTTGCAACTTTTCTGTGAGTTCAAAATTATTGCAGTGTATAGATTTACCAGAAGGATCAGTCCTATTCCCAGTAAATGTATGTTAAGCCTCTCTTCATTTTGTATCTTAATTCTGTAATCTTCCACAAAATACAGTAGGTAGTTATATCATTTTACACAGTTACACGGAAGGCCAAGAGAGAAAACTTGCATAAAATGTTCAGCAGTTTCCCTCACTTACAAGAACGAAATAAACATCAGCATATGGAATTATTATATTATTGACATCACACGCCACCTGCGACCCAGTTATAGATACCATATCGGCAACAGCAGGGTGTTTCTTGATCTATTCACATGACCTGATTTTAGTTCGTGGCTACTGCTCCAAAGATTTTATCTTCTTGCCTCTAAACCGCACTCCATACCGCTGACAAACGAATGTGTCTGGCGCCACGATTCAGACTCTGCTTCTTCACTTCTGATGGGCCGCAGAGCTCCCTGTGACTCCCCAAGTTAAGTTAAAAGCGAAGGGACTTGGAGACTTCCGACATTCTAACCCCATGAGCTCTAAACTATGATCAACTTCCAGTGTGATCTACAACTGGGCATCCCACGAACAGACCGCCGGGCTGTACACGCGGCCTGCTGCCTCTGCAGTCCGCAGTTTGTCTAAATTTCTGTCCCTACGTCGGCTTTCTCCTGGAAAACCCTTCCGAGGCATATTCAATGATGTCAACGACAAATCTTATACACAGTAACCCCTTCTAATATTTATTTTTATAGGAAACTTCCAAAACCTTCCTACTTGGAAGGCAACTCTTGTACAAGAGTGAGTACAGAGACCCTGGTTGCTCTCGTCACACGGTTCTGCCGTTTTTAGTTCCCTGCGTCCAGGTCCCCACGTCCTCTGCACCGAGCCAGCGGAGGGGAGCACGGAAGGTGCTGGGAGGCGGCCCCAGAGTCCCACAGAGCACTGTGCCACCGCTCGTTCCTCCCTAGGGAGCCTAATGCTCATGTCTGACCTCGATTGACTCCGGCCCCGTCGCTGGCTTTCGTGAATGTAGAGGAAGACTCCGGCTTTAGAGCATACTGCATTCTTAGGCCATTTCAAAGATCTTTCTTTCTCCAAATCCCTTCTTGTGTTTTGCAGGCAGATGCTACGTAGCATCTGCAGAATGGAAATGGAACACAGAAACATATTTACACGTCTAAGTCTCTGGTCACTTGTTATATGATGCTACTAGTGAAATTCTGTGTCAAAGTGAACTGGGAAATAGGGCCATGTGTCCTCTTGAGGGAAAGAGATTGATTCTCTTCTGCAGATTTAGGCATCTGCATCCCTACCAGATATCAAAAATACTAGTTAATTAACCTCTCTGGTTCCCATATGACCTTCTAACTCCCACGATTCAAATATCTTTGCAAAGATATTTCCAGGTATCATTTTACTTTCTCTTGTAACATCTACAAAACTTAGCTCAGGTTTGAAGCTGTCCAGTAGTACTACCCAAGGGTTGATATTTCAACCCAATCTTTACATTATTTAAATGAATTAAAAGATCTGAAGAAAAATGAAGGGAACGTTGTCCCTGCATGTTATCATGCAGAAGTAAGCTCTACGGTCATTTAATAATCGCAAGATCACTGCCTAGGTTTGGAGAGAAGGCTGTCAGAGCCACCATCCCAAACAGTGAGCCACACAATGCGGAATGCGATGGCGCAACCTGGACTTGCTGCCTTCGGTGTTTCCTCCCTCCCACAGTTTCTCCACATGCTGCCAGGCAGCAACAGCTCAGGCAAAGGCACTTCCGGTTCATAATCTGAACCTCCCTGGTAATACAACGAGACTCAAGATTTTTGCCATCTGTTCAAATAGAATTACAAGGAAAATAATTTACACACAATTTTACTGAAAAAAAGATCACTTCATGAATTTTTATTAACAGTATCACAGTGTTGTTAAGGGAGAGCACAAGCTCGGAACAACTGCCTTCACGTTAATCGCATGGAGGAGTGGCAGCGAAGACAGAGGCTTCAGAGAGAAATTCTGAAATTGTGTATATAATACATTTTAGGACTAGAAAATTCACAGGAAGCAGACAAATGAAAAGCCCCTATGTAGAATGTTCAGACTTTTAGCTACAATTTAAAAGTATTGCTAAAAAGTGCATGTCTTGACAAAGTTTTGCCCTTGGGGAAGTTTAATTGAGAAAACATTAGATTACAGATAAATATAATATAAAGTCTAGAAGAAGACAACGTTTTACATCTTGGAGTAGATGTAAATACACAACTGGTATGTTAAGAGGAATTTTTAAAAATAGAATACAGTAGAAAATCATTTTAATAGTCACTTCACGATATCAAAATTCCCTTTTGTTTCTGTTGTATTTCCACGGAATGTTAATAGAAAGACAGGGGATCAATTATTTCTTGTACACATTTCTTATGATATAAAATCATTGGTAGATGATGAAATGTAGAATATAGGTCAGCTAAAAGAAGAAAATGGGGTATTTTGATTTGAGTCAGATAATGTAAACGTAATATGTTGAAAACTGTCCTAAGTACAAAATTTTAAAAAATTATGATGGCTACTGTGTTCTTACCACTTTAAAAATTCCTGGCTTCTTCAAGTACTTCAAAATGTCACTCAGAGGTGCTTATGTCATGGCTCTGTCCTCTTGTGAACACCTGGTCTGGAGTGACAGCGTCTTCGCCGTGTCTATAAATCAGCTCAGAATCTTCTCTTCTTCTACTTTCCCTGGGAAGCATTACATTTTTAGTGTTCAAGTTTTCTAGCTTTGATAAAATCATGCACAGGTTACTAATATTTAAAAGGAAGTGGTAAAATTCATAGAGTAGTAAATACTCTGCAAACTGGAGTAACATTAAAATTAGCTTAGTGTTAAAATTGTACTGAATGACTTTATATATGTGTAATATTATTATTTACTGAATATTTCATTGAAAAGCATAGATCATGTGTGATAGTCATTTTAATGTTTGAAATTTTCCCTAAAAACTACCTTGTGTTGATTTTGCCTAATACTATTCTGAACAGGGTTATACTTACAAAAAATATATACATACTGTAGAGTAGGTTGCTGAAAAGTTTTATCACAATGACATTCTTTATACTATTATTCAATCAAGTTATATTAGCCATCTTGACGTCCTGAAAGATCCATGTGGTTGTATGGTGTTCTTTGTGTTCCGTAGCTTCCTCAGTTTTGTTTCTACCTCTTTACAGCTGTCTCCAAGGTCAGTGACTAGGTTGAATTTTTTTTTTTTTATTTTGCTGAAGAATGTGTTTCAACTTTGCGAGCTTTTCAAAAATCACTTTCCTGGCAAATTCATGTGCAAAACTTACCTCTTGCATTTATTCATATTTCTGCGCTGTGTGATGTCTAGAGTTCACTAAGCTGATCCATGACATCTCCAGGGTCACTTGGCAAAGGCTCCACTGATATTTTAATTCTGTAGCTGAATAAAGAAGGGAAATTCGCATTGGAAAGACTGTGAAGTGATGGTGGTTTGTGATCACAAAGTCCATCAAGGCTGCTGTGGTTTCCGTGTGGGAGTGAGTTGGTTTTTAGGGTCCTTCCCACTGAGAACAGCTCAGAGTCTGGACAAAGAGGAAAGGAAGAAAGAACAAGAAATGTGAGAAGGAGAGAGGGGACCAGGAAGGAAAAAAAGAAGGAAAGAAGGATGGAAGGAAGGTAAAAAGGATGGAAGGAAGGAAGGAAGGAAGGAAGGAATGAAGGAAGGAAGGAAGGAAGGAAGGAAG
>PVIC010056326.1:0-11012 GCA_004025085.1 Thryonomys swinderianus
ACGCCAGAACCACTGAGCTGAATCCCCAGCCCAGGCCTGGGAGATTTTAGGCTCCTTTTACGCTAGAGAAGGGGGCCCGGGAAATCCTGGAGCTTGGGTTTTGTTGTCTTTGCTCTTCAGACATGTGACGTCCCCAAGGCCACTACGACTGGTGACAGGAGAATGTGCCCAGGAGCCCAGGGCCTCGCTTCTCCTTCAGTGTGGTGTCTGGGCCAGAGCAGAGGAGGCAGCAGGGACAACAGGGTCCCGCCGCAGGATGTGACTGCGCCTGCGTGTGGCTGCTTTCCTGCCTAACCTCACCGCGGGAGACGCCCTGCTCCTCACACTGGCCATCCCCTTTCTCTGTCCCCAGCCCGTTCTCTACCCCACAGACACCAGGGATACTCAGAAATGCGAACATGAGCGTCTTACTTTGAAAAAGCGGGAATGGAACACTCTTTCCAACAACAGAGGGAGAGTCCCACTGGCCCTATTACCGTGTCTGCGTACGTGTGTGCATAAATCTCTGTGGACATCCTCGAAGCAGTGGGACCTGCTACATTTGGGACAGCACATGTCCTCACTTCGCCTGGACACTTCAGTGCACCAGCCGGCCTCTGTTGTCACCGGGCGCGTGCCAGGGTCCCTGCACCGAGCCTCTCGGCCCCGAGGGAGGCAGACAGGTTCTGCTGCAGGCGCACCCGGGCTGTGTCTGCCAATCCCAGCCCCACTCGCACCCATCCAACAGTGGCTGCTTGTGATCCGCCATGAACTGAATTTCCCTAGTATATTTCTAAATTTGCTTTTTTTTTTTTTTTCTGGAGAGAAGCAATACTTTGGAATCTCAGCTCCTTAATGCAAATGAGTTAGAACATTTTCAAAAGAATGTCTGAGGGCCTAGTGATCAGCAGTCAGATAATAACTGAAAGAGAATGTAGCTGCTGAGACAAAAAATACCTGATACCCCAAATTAAAGGGACAGAGCTCACAGTTTGTAGAGATTTCAGTCAGTAATCAGATGGCTCGAAGGCAGGGCAGCATGGCAGCAGAAGGGGCGGCAAAAGGAATGAGAACTTAACTGACTCTTTCTGCCCCTTTTATCCCACCCAAACTACCAGGTTTAGGGCAGGGCCAAACCAGTCACTCCTCCTTAATCCCAGCGTCACACAGGCCAGACCCAGCCGCCTCCAAAGAAGAAGGCCTCACCTCACCTGCACGAGGTCTGGGGGACATCCAGACACGAGCTGCGGCACCTGCACACCCAGCCATGCCCAGCGAGCTCCTGGGAAGAGCAGAGCCGCAGAAGAAAGGCGGCCCGAGAGCCAGCATCGCGACAGTGCCGAGCAAGGGCACTCACAGGCGTCTGTCTGGCCAGGTCCCCGGGGGAATCCGCAGGGACAGGTGACTTCAGACTCTCTCGGACAGCGCCAGGAGGGCCTTGTCCTGGATCTCCAACACCTGCCCTTGTAGCAAGGGTTTGAGGGAGCAGGACAGGTATTACGAATGAACAGAAGGAGCAAAAACGGAGGCTGAGACCCACCGTCAAAGAGCTGTGAAGGTCCAGACAGCAGAGGGAGAAGCCGGCGGGACAGCCAGACCTCGAGCACCAGGGACGGTGTTGTTCTCGTGAAGTCAAAAGACAGCTCACAGAGGAGCTGTTCGCGATGAGAACTCTAGAGCAGATGTGTACAAATCTTCCTGTGGCCCGTTTAGCTTGGCTCCACCTACTCTTCTGTACGTTCACCCCACGGTGCTTCTCCAAGGGTTTTTTCAGCCCAGGCCCTCCAGGACCGAGAACAAAATCTCATATTTGGAAATCCCAAAGTTTTGCCCACATTTTCCAAACTAGAAGAGTAGCTCAGAAACATGAAGGGCTAAGACAGGTAAAAACAAAATAGGTAGAAATGATGGCCTAAAACAACTCATTAAGTTGATGCAAGTCTCTGGACATTAGAAGAATTTGCCTTGAGATTATTATGAAATATCTTCAGGTGAGATAATTAATTCAGTACATATTGACCAGTTCCGTTCTAAGTGCCAAGGATGGAGTGGGGAATTAAATGGACAAGTTCTCTCCCCTAAAAGGTTTTACATATTAGTGGGAAGTAGGAAATGAGCAATAGTCATGTTACCTGTCTCTCTTTCTATGCCCAGTTAATATGGATGGTTGTAATATCAAGTGGGGAAGCCCTGGATCTGGGTTGTCCACGCGGTGACAGCCAGTTGAGAGCAGCTATCTAAGTATACTTTGACATCACTGAAGTATGGTGCCAAAGGATGTAGTTGCTCTGGCCAGCCTGCCGGAAGGAACACAGGCAAGCCATCTCTGTGACTCCAGACAGCGCTTCTGAGCAGCACTACTCCCGCGTGGTGCCTACGGGGTTAATTCCTTTGTGTTTAACACGAGGCCTCTCTAACTATGTTACTATTCTAAGGTGTGTTTAGGGTTGTTCCTATGTTCATTTTCCACAAGTGGCTCCCAGGAGAGTGCCAGCCTGGAGACGCAGTGCACCCAGGAGCAGCCGTGCCTGGGGCTGGGCCAAAGCCGGGTCCCACGGCTCCTGTGGGACGGCCCCGCTTGAAGTCCCGGGGAGCGGCCGTCTAGGCATAGGGCCGGCGAAGCTGCCATCCCAGTGAGGCTACTGCTCCCACGCAAGGAGGGGCGAGCCCTTGTGCTCTTCCCAGGCCTTCAACAATTTGGATGGGGCCATGTTCGTAGCTTTCCATTGCTATGATGAAACACCTGAGACGATCAGGTTATAAGGAGGAAAGGGTTACCTTTGGCTCGTTCTTCTGTAGATGTCAGCTCGCGGTTGCTTGACTCCCCAGCTCCTGGCCCTTTGGTGAGGCTGAGCATTGGGGTAGAGCAGAGCTGCTCACCTCACACACAAGGAACAGAGAAGGAGAAAGGAGGTGCCAGGTCCCAGCACCCTTTCCAGGATGCGCCTCCCTATGACCAACTTCCTCCCACTGCGCTCCGCCTCCCGAGGCTGCTGCAAAGCACATGGCCTCTGGGACACACGGAAGGTCCAGTGGCCACATCGGGAGAGCAGCCTGGTGCCTCTGGCGCTGATTGGACGGCCAGTCCCAGCCGCCCGCCCCCTGGGGGGAGGAGCCTGCCGCCTCTGGCGCTGATTGGACGGCCAGTCCCAGCCGCCCGCCCCCGGGAGCACGCAGAACCGGGCTCTGGCCTCAGTTCAGCCGGTCCCAGCCCCTGCAACACCGAAACGTTTCTGCCCGCACCTGCCGCTCCAGGAGCTAAACTCACTTCTGACTTCATTTCAGCCCCAAGAGGCACATTTTGAAGTCAGAGGAACCAGCGGCGCATGTGAAATTGTGCCAAAGGAAGTTTTAGAACATTTCTTGGGACAGTATAGCGCGTAACATGATGAAAAGACTTAACGGTGACTTGTGGTTTATGGGGACTTGACATGGTTCAAGTCCAGCCCTTTTACTTGTAGTGGTACCACTTTGAACACATGATTCGCCAACTAAGTTTTAGTTTTATCACCCATAAAACAGGTAACATTTTCCTCACTGAACGGTAAAAGGTCAACAAAATAATGCGGAAGAGGGTTTGAAAAATGCTAAGCCGCACCAGCCCCTGTGAGGTGTGGAGGGACCGTCTCCCTGTGAGCCTCCGGGAAGCAGGTGGTGTTTCCCTCACCGGCTTCTCAGCGCATCTGCTGTGCGTCAGATACCGAAGAAGTATTAAGTAACTAAGTATCAGGCCAAGCTAATGGAAATATTTTTAAAAAGAGATCAATTTGTCTTCTGTTTAACACAAAGCTGTATTTACATAGTAAGCTTCTCTGGAAAAAAAATGTGTTTTCACATAGCCGTTCTGACTCTGGATTCGTGGGTTCCTTGACATCAAAGAAATCTCCAGTTCTCCAGACACGGGGAGGCTGTCTCTACCGCAGCCCTGCCTGCTGTCGGTCCGTCCAAATGCAGGTCTGCACAAGGAAAACGGACTGTAGAGTCCAGAGCTGCAGTCCAGCAACATGTGTTCAGAGAGCTGTAGCTCGGTGTCCAGAGAAGGTGAGGAGCCGCTTTAATCAACAAACATGTTAGTTTATTACAAAGCAGCACAAACTGGTTTATTAGGAAACTTCTGTTAGAGTTGAGAACGGGCGGTGTGACAATGACCATGTGACTGTCAGATGATGAAGGATATAGAGACGTGCCCACAAGACTCCCGAAGCCCCTGATGTCCCTCTCTGTCCCTCTCTGTCCCTCTCTCTCTCTCTCTCTCTCTCTCTCTCTCTCTCTCTCATATGTGGAGTAGAGGGAACTGAACCCTGGACCTTTGCATGAAGCTATATCCTTAGCTCTTTTTCCTACTTCTTATCCTGAGACAGGGTTTCACTAAGTTGCTGTGTTACTGAGCTCAGACCTGTGATCCTCCTGACTCATAGAAGAATGCTTAGATTAGAGGCTTTTAAATGTTAGGGCACAGTGTAATTTTCTAGACTCTGCAGTCACAGGATGAATGTTATCAAAGTTCATGTTCCAACCAGGTCCAACTCCATTTTGAAAAACTCTTTTCACGTTGTGTGTGTGTGTGTGTGTGTTTTATGCTGAAGCAGCAGAAAATAAATCAAACCAGTCCAGGAGAATGGAGGACACGCTCAGGAGTTTTGCAGGGAAAGTACCTACTGCCAGCTGAGTCCAGCCTGAAGAGGTTAAGCCTGCCCAGAACAAAGCGCCGAGGTTCCTAAATAATCTAGGAAGGGGGGGGGGTGGTTAGAAATATGAGGCGTTTAGGTTGCACAGGCACAAGGGTGTAGAATTACGCAACTGGGTGAGGGGCTGCACAAGAGGCGGGGAGAACAGCTTCAGGGTCTTATTACATCACTTTCTATTCCAATCGTACAGGTTAATCGGCCTGAAGATTACATCAGTCCCAGCATATTTACTCACCCTCATCTTCACACAGCTCTTTTGGAGCCAGAGATATCCCTGTGTCATCCGAAGAGTCTCAGCGCCATGAAGAGGAGGAAGAGGGGGCGAAGGGGCTGCTGCCAGTGCGCAGAAGCAGCTGTTTCCTGGCACAGCGCTCCCTGGAGTCGGCGTCGGTCCCGGAAGTGGAGGCGGCGCTGTCCTCAGCCTGCCGCCCCGGGAAGCCCAGCCCCGGACTTCTGACTGGCCTGCTGTAAACCAGAGTCCCCACGACCCCACCTCGTTTCCATGTCCGTGAGAACAACGCACAAAACTTGGGGAAACACATCATTTATACTTTCTAGTTTCTCATGAAGACTTGAATGGCTTATGAACTAGCTATTTCTTTTTGAATTTCAAGACCTGATAGTCTACCATAAAACATTTTTGGAAGATAAAATGTGAAATATGGGGGTTTTTGGATTTGGTAACCTGGCACAGAATCCCTAAAACTTTTGGGACTTCCTGCAGGATAGAAGATGGTACCGTAGGGCAGCACAGAGCAAGGGAGGAAGAAACCTTCCGTGCCCACAGATGTCCCACCTCCCACTCCTCATGTGTTCAGCAGTCCATGGTCTCATTAAATAAATCATGGCGACCAAGAGACTCCACAGAGCTTTGTCTTCAGGCCTCACATCCCTCCTGGAGGAAGGTGGGTGGTGCTGAAAGGCCCAGCTATAACTACCTGGCCTTCCTGGCTCCAGCCCCATCCAGAGGCTGTACTGGGAACAAGATCCTAATCATTGATTAGCATAAACAGGTTCCTAGTGAATAGCAAAAGTCACTCCTATCACTTAGGAAATCCCAGGGGCTATAGAGACTTTGTGGCAGGAACTGGAGTCAAAGACCAAATACATGTGTTTTGTTTGTTTGTTTTGACAGGGTCTCACTTCATAGTTCAGGTTGGCCCTGAGCTCACCATGTAGCCCAGGCTACCTTCAAACTCACAGCGATCCTCCTACCTCTGCCTCCCGAGTACTGGGACTATAGGCCTGAGCCATCAACCCTACACTGTGGTATGTGGTATCAGGATTGAACTCAGGACCTGGGGTTTGCAAGGCAGATGCTGGAACCACTGAGCTAAATCCCCAGCATTCTACCACAGCTTCCAAAAATGTTTGATGATAGATTAGTTAATTTTGAAATTCAAAACAGAAGCACTTGCTCATACACTGTTCAGCTCTAACAGACTGAGTCCTTCATAAATGCGCGAAAACTATTCCGTGGTTATTTCCTGCTCCCTTCCCCTTAAATATCAGAGATTAAAATCATGTTTTTGTAATTCTGGTCCCATTTCTTCAATAACTCACCCACCCTTGCACTCATTACATCTCACTTGGGAGAGAATAATTTGGTTTCACTGAAAGATGACATGTTCATCCATTTTACTTTCTCTAACATCACCTATAAAATAGTGTCTGGTTTTCAGTTTAATATGACCTTTCTCTGTAATGAATAAAAATGTATTCATCAACCGATCTTAGTGACTTTTCCTTCTAGAGATAAATTTGTGGCCCTGAAGAGACTTCTTCACAATATTAACAAAGAGAGAATGCTGAGTCACCAGTAGCCAGTGATTCACTGACGTGGTAGAACTTGAGTCACTCAGACTGGAGACAAGACCAGCACAAAGGCCACAGACCTCTGGGTTTGCCTGTGGAGAGGGGGAGCGTCAGCCACAGGCCTGGAGAACGGGGATCCGTTGAGTCAGCTGAAGGCTGGTTCTGCACAGAGCAGCCCAGCACTACCTGAGCACTTCCGGCGAAATGGCGCAGGGCTGAGGTGTTCAACCGACGGTGAGGGCCGGAAGCCCCTGAAGTGAAAGGGTTTGCTGAGCCATCATGGATGCGAGCCAGGAGGAAGGGCCGGGTTCCCAGACAGGCTCAAGAAACCACCCGCCACGGGGTTAATTAGCAGGTGCACAACGGCCTGCCAGACCCGAAGCTGAGAGTAGCTGAGGAAACTGGGGAGGGTTAGAATTGTTGTTTGCACAGACCTGCGTTGGCTACACCAAGGAGGGCAGAGACCGCGAAGGGAGAAAGCGCTGGAGGAGGACAGTGCGGGCAGGGAAATGTGCCCCTCTGGGCCTGGGGACCAGCTGAGCCCGACGGTCTGAGAGGTTTCTGTGCGCTTGGGGCCCAGGAGTCTGGGCAGTCAGTCCACACTAGATTCAAAGCAAGGTATCTACTTACATTTGAAAAGGTGAAGCGGCATCTGTTGTTATTTTCACAGCTGTTAGCTGATTAACTGGCCTCCTCTCTTTCCGTTCCATCTTTAGCCCTTGCAATTAAATATAGGACATCTTGGAAACTGGGTTTAGAGACGATGGGTTTAGAGGAGATGAGAGAATTTTACAGAAGCAGCAAAAAGATAAATCAATCAGATGAGGGATTGTTTGTGAAATCTGGAAACCAAAGCAGTCCAAAACTTGGTCTTTTCACCAAAGTGCTCAGTAAAACTGGAAATATTCATTCCTAAGAGACAAAGGCAAGAAATACAGGTGAGTTAAAGAAAGCTCGAGTAATGAGATGCATGTGGCGAGCATTTGTGCTGCGGAGCAGTGCCCACAGGGGTCCTGGGAATCGTGGCAAGCACCAGGCTGGGCAGGAAGTGACGTGAGCGGAGCTTCCCGTTCAGTGCAGCCCTCGGGCAGGGAGCTGTATGGACACAGGCTCATCTCCAAGCAGGAGGAGACTATTTCTGCCATCATACTCACAGCTACTGGGAAGGGAAATGAGCACAGTCTTTTTGAGCACAATTCAACAATATTATGAAAATTTGCCTTTGGTGTCTGTGGAATCTTGCTGTGTGTAGAAATATAGAAACAGGGATACCCTTTATGGTGCTATTACCAGTATAGAAAAACTAGCCATGATTTGATTTGTATAAGAAGAAATTAGATAATTAGGTCCCAATGAGGCAGGATAAAAACAATAATAAAGGGAGAAAGGAGGCAAGGAAATTACACTTTTAATTGTATTTTTGTATATACACACACACAAAACTGCCCAGGGTTATTGATATCTGCCCACTATGGGCAGCTTGTCTTTTTCTTACAAGCCCATCACACCCCAATCCCTTAAGAATACTACAAATCCATAAATTAGCTTAGTGGAAGCCAACATTTTCGATCACCTGTCTTAAAAATAGAGAAGATTCAGGTCCATCCCTTCCTCCTGCTGAAAATTTACAAAAATTGAATAATGACTGAATATATTAGAAGGGATCTGCAGAAGTTCCTCCAACTAATTCTTGAAGGAAAACCCTGAGGCCATTTCTTTCTCATCACTCAGCAAACAATCAGACATAAAACCGGCAGGTGAGATCCTCGCCAGCTGTGGCTGTCCCAGGGAGCCCCTCGCCAGGGCGTCTGGGGAGTAATGCGAAATAATTTCCCCTGTACCGGCGGCCGAGAGGGCACCTACCTCCCGTCGTGAGTGCTGCACAGCAGATGCTGTGGGGTCCCGCTGCCAAGGGCCGGACCGCCCCGAGCCGCCGCGTCAGGCCCTCTTGCCCGCAGAGGCTGAGCGGGAGGCGGAGCGCGTGGCCCTGCGCTGGGCTCGCGCGCCAAGACGTCTTCACACACACTCCCGGACGCTGGGTTCAGGGAAAGAACTGTAATTAAGCCTTCAAGGACGAGGGACCTGTTTCCCACCCCTTTCTCAGCAAACTCAGTTAATATGACAGATAGATTCAGACATAAGGAAGCAGAGTTCAACCCATTCAATTTCAACAAGTTTGCTGCTCGCATAGGTGTTTGACTCTGTGGGAAATCAAGAGTCAAACCATGCGTGCTTCTTGCCTTTCCCCCCGGTTTCGGCCTAAGTGAGGAGAAAGGGACAAAAGGAAGTATTGGACCAAGAGATCTGAGTCCCAAGGCAGAGCAGTGATTTCAGACGAAGACCCGTGGAGTCTGCTTGGCCCCCGATTTGCACTGGGCACCCACTGCATGGCCATGGGGAGCTGAGCGCACCTCACCGTGTGCCACACTAGGAGGGGCACAGGGAACAGGGGTGCGGAGGGGCCTGGGAGCCCACTCCCTTCCTTCACGACCTGGTGGTGGTGAAAGGCCCCTCAGGTACAAGGGTTTTAAATGAACGATATCAGAGTAAAATTGTAGATGACTCTGGAGTCATCCTGGTTGGCTTTAAATTCCCTCGAGTCCCATTCTAGCTACACCATACCAAACAAGACCCCGAAACTCACCAGCCTGTGTCGCCAGAGAAGACAGAAGCGTTTTCACCCCACGGGACGAGGCAGAGAGCCCGCGAGCGCATGCTGTGTTGGCTTCGGTGCTGGCAGGTCCCTCCTTCTCACTCCAGAGTGCCCTGAAGACGGGCCCCTTTGCTGTCATGCCTCCCTCTTTAGCCCTTGATCCACGAAGGAAACAGCCTTTTCCTCCGTTTCCTGGAGCACCCTATTCACCCACACAACACTGTTGAAGCTTCTGGAACCCGGGGCTGACGAAAAGCCACCTGTTTCTGCTTCCTCCACCCTGAGACCCTGTCGGCAGGAAGAGCTCCCTCCCTCCCTCTGCGTGCAGCACAGACTCTGAGTGGTTAACTGGGCGATGTGAGCTGGCGGGGAACCAGAGACGGGCGGAGGCTGGTGGTTTTCAGGCTCACGCCGACTCAGGGGCCCCTGCGGAGCCCCCTGCACAGACTCGTCCTTGTCTGTGCACCAAGGGGCTGCTTCCTGTCGCGGCTTCTTCGTGTCCTCGGGGTCCCTAAACTTCCTCCCTCCTCAGTTCTTAAATTTATGTTACTTTATTTCTTGGAGTAGTAACTTTCCCTTGTGTTTTAATTAATTCAGAAGTTTGATATTTCATAATCTTTAGAACGGTTCCCTTGACACAGGAGTGGCAGCATTTACACTCATTTTATTAATCATTTCATTGCAATTATCTTATCAGGGCATCAAGGAGCACTGGAGAAGAGTATTTGTCTTTAATACACTTATTTAACCAAAATCCTCAAGTCTAGTTTTTCTAGATTCGTTTTATACAGCACTGGATCAAGCTTCAAGACCCTGAGGAGCTGATGTCAGGGCTGCTGTCTGTGACACAGGGCTCCCGCTTCACTACCAACACAGGCCCTGGAGCCGGAAGACTGCCGCTTTCCCCGCGCTGTGCGTGAGCTTCGCTTCCGAGCCTCAGATTCCCACGTCCTGGAGGAATACGCGTGCAGGGCACCTCCCCACAGTGGATGTCTCGGCGAAGGGCTGGCCCGGAGTTCACCAGCGCCACACGAGGTCCCACCCTGGCAGAGATCGGATCTGAGCCCCAAGATCACCCCCTGCAAGGTGGAGGCTTACTGACCGCATACGGCCCCTTGGGGGGAAAAGTGAGACCTTGTCTCCCCTCATCAGACGAGCTCAGTGGAGAGGCCTGGACAAGCCGCGTCCCAGTCCCCTAAGACCAACAGCCCCGGGCCCTCTTGAGATGAATCCCCCACTGTGTTCCTTCACTGAGGTGGCAAATTTTATCATACATTTATTTATTTATTTATTTATTTTTTGTTTTTTGAGACAGGGTTTTGCTTTGTAATTCAGCCTGGCCCTGAACTCACTATGTAGCCCAGGCTAGCCTCAAACTCATGGTAATCCTCCTGCCTCTGCCTCTCAAGTGCTGGGATGACAGGTGTGAGCCACCACACCCAGCTGAGATGGCAAATTTTAAGTGGATGCTCTGTTCTCTGGTTAAAAGTTAAATTGTGTCATATACTGGAACAAATTCCCCAATGTTGTATGTGATTGTGAGCTGTATATAAAAATGTACCCCTGGGTGTGGTGGCTCACGCCTGTCCTCCCAGCACTCGGGAGGCAGAGACAGGAGGACTGCTGAGTTCGAGGCTTGCCTGGGCTACAGAGTGAGCTCAGGGCCAGCCTGAACTGCAAAGTGAGACCCTGTCTCAAAAAAAAAAAAAAGTACCAATAAAGAATTCAATTAAAAAAGTTAATGAGAAAAAAAAGAAAGAAAGAAAAAAATTTTAAAAGGGGGCTGGGGATTTAGCTCAAGTGGTACTGCTCCAACTTTGGACGCACAAGGGCCCAAGTTCAATCCCTGGTGCCAAGCAAAAAAAAAAAAAAAAAAA
>PVIC010056327.1:0-10967 GCA_004025085.1 Thryonomys swinderianus
TCTCTTTTTTTTCTCAATTTAAAAAAAATTGTGATATAGGTACATGTTTCTCTTCTTTATACTTCTTGTGTTCCTACATTGATATCTGTGTATCTGATAAAGTAATTATTTTTTCTAGTTTTATTTACTGAATTTTAAAATATATTTATTTATTTTAAATTGATTTTATTGATATACTCTACATACACATCAGGATCACACTAAACATGGAGAATTTGTTCCAGTACATGACATAATTTAATTCTCAGTTTTTCCTATTCCTTTTGCCACCATACAATCCTTCTACCTCCTTTATACACAAGTTTTGCTTCTTTTTTTAACCATCAAATTTTTTCTCTCTCTACTTACCTGACCCCTCTTTTCCCTTTGAAAATTTTCTATTTCAACATATCTATCATACATTTTAGAATTCATTTATGTCTTTGGTTTCTCATACCAGAGAAAAGATATGGTATTTACACATCTGTGGCCTATTTATTTCACTTACGAGTTTGTCCTTAAGGTATGTTGATTTGAGTATAAATGACTCAAATTTATCATTATTTATGGCAGAGTAATAATCCATTTTATTAAAAAAGAAAAACAAACACAACTTCTGGTTGTTCCCAAAATTTGGTTATCACAAACTGAGGTGCTATGAATATGGGTGCACATATGTCACTGTGATATGAATCTTTTAGTTCTTTTGTGTATATAGCTAGCAGGGGAATAGCATGATCAAATGGGACCTCTATCCTAGGTTTTTGAGGAATCTCCACACTGATTTCCACAGTGATTGGACCAGTTTACATTCCCAACAACAGTGGAGAAGGGTTCCTTTTCTTCACAACCTCAGCAACATTTGTTGGTTGATTTTGTGATAGCTGCCATTCTTTGTGGAGTGAGATGAAATCTCAGTGTTGTTTTCACCTGCATCTCTTGGATGACCACTGATGTTTAGCATTCCTTCACATACTTCTTCACTGCTTATACTTCTACCTCTCAAAAGTGTCTATTCATTTCAGATGCCCAGTTTTGGACTGGGTCTTTAAATTTGGGGGGCTGATTTTTTAAAGCTCTTTATATATTCTAGATAGTAGCCCTTTGAGAAAGTGCTGGTAAAGATATTTTCTCATATTGTTGGTTGTCTTTTCACTCTGCTGGTGGTCTCTTTTGCTGTGCAGAATCTTTTTATGAGGTGAGATCCCGTTTGTTGATTCCTTCTGCTAGTTCTCGTGCTGTAGAGGTTTTGTTCATAAAGCCTTTTCCTAAGCCAGTGTCTCCAAGAGTTGTAGCTGAGCTGTTTTGCAGCAGGTTTAGTGTTTTCATTTTAATATTTAGGTGTCTAATCCACTTTCACTTTATTTTAGTGCACAGTGAAAGAGATAGGTCTATCTTTACCGGATTTTTGTAGAAAAAGATTTACACATTTGTCCCATTTCTCTTAAAGTGGTGTTTAGTTTTGGTTCCACATAGAGGAATGAACAATTTCTAAGTGGTTTCTCTAGCTGTGATCAGCATGGATGACTTCTAAGAGTGTCTCCCTGCCTTCTGGAAATGTCTGTGTGGCTGCCCAATGGATCAAGCCAGTATCCTCACTGATGACCAGGACTGAGGCTGGCTGATCTTCCATAGGTGGTGGAAGCTCCATCTGTATTTAGGTATTTAGCAATGGACCCCTGGAAATCCATGGACTAACTGGTTTCTGAGACGGAGGTCACAGCTTTCCCCTTTAGTTTTTGTAGCCCTAATCCTCAGTTGGAAGACTGCAGCCATTTGGATCAACATAGGACAGTGGTAGTGAAGCCTTAGAGAGGGAGCAGTACAGTAGCCATTGGCCCCTGGGCCAGGATGCTCTCTAGCAATGAGCCTAGCATCAAAACGACAACTTGTAGTAGATATTGCTATTGCATCTTGCATTAACCATCTGTGTCCTAGGAAATGGTACATAACAGGCAATCTTTGTACAAAGCATTGCCATGCCATGAGCAGATTCCTATATTAGGGTACTCTGAAGACCTCTGGAGTTTCCAGTAGCAAAAGTGTTAGATGTCTATTTGTTTCTTCTGTGATGCTGAACACTGACCTCAGGGCCTCTTTTTTAAGCTATATTACATTGCAACCATTTTTATGTCTGGCTTATTTGACACATGGACCTACTAAGTTTCTCAGGCTGGGCTCAGTCTTGCGACCTTCTTGCCTCAGTCTCCCAAAGTGCTGGGATTATTGCCATGCATGCCATCTTGTAATGGAGAATGCTGAGTGTCTGTTCCTTATGTCTTTCCCTCTGAGAGAAGTCTTTCTTTTGTTCTCAGTTGTTGCTGAGGAGGGAGACAAGTTAGCAGAGTTAAAGGATCATGTTCCCTCCTTTCTGCAGTCATCCTGACTCTGTCTCCTCCCATAAATTTCCATTACAACTCTGCTACACTCTAGATACTCTCTTATAGACACTTTAGTCAGAATATAGTTCTGTATTTGTTGCTTTGATTCATTTTCATGTAAGACAGGGTGAGATTTGAGCTCCTGTAGCTTCTTGCGCTATGGTTTTTTCATGTGAAGAAACCCATCTAAACACTTGTGAAATTGTGACATATTTTACAATAGATTTAATGTGATAGTATTTCTCTCCTACTAGAAAACTAGCATTGAATAATATGCTATAATATTATATCATGAAGCCCCTCATTTCCATTTTATAGTTATTGATCTTACAGTAATAGCTCCTAATTTAATGCTGAATACTGAAATACACAGCAAACACAAATTCATCAAATTGAATTTTTGTCTCAATCTCCTCTAGCTTTAGTTACTTCCATTTCTGCCATTCATGATTTCTGCCATTTCTTCTTCCTTTGTCACGTTCCCAACTTACTTTTGCAATCCTCAGTGTACAGAGATATTCAGTCCAGTCATGCCCAGATCTCCTGTTCCATTTTTGTTGACTTAAAAAACAGGTCCTGTGCCACTAACTGCTTCTTTAGTCTTTGCTTTTGGCTCAGTGACTGTTTTGTCCTTGTGGAGCCATTCAGCTCTAATCAGGCTTATCTCTGGGTTCGTGGTTTATATTGGAAAATTTGGCTTCTGCTCTGGCATCATGGAAGTTTGCCTAGTTGGCTTCTGGAAGTTGTGCCAACCTCATTACACAAGGTCTGAATATACGGCCATCGCCTAGCTTTTGTGTGTGTTCTGTAATATGCTTCTTCTGTCATTACAAGTGAGGAGTAACAATCAAACCACAGAAGCTATACAACCAGTGCTCACAGGTGCTCCCCCCTTTACTAATGTAGGGTTTTACTGCATGGAGAAGTCTTTGTAGCTTTATGCATGCGAGGAAAACACCATTGTAACTGTCACGTGATTACTGCTATTGCTCTTCCCTATTGCTTTGCCTTTTGCCATTTTCTACGTCCTTTACCTGCAGTGCTATTCACAGAGGGCTTCTTACAATTCTGGGGCCTTCTGCTCAGGGCCATCAGCTTTTAGTGCATCCCTGACATGTTAGCTTCCTGTGGACCCATATTCCCCAGTTTAAGCCCAATAATATCTGTGACATTCATGAAAGAACAGTATTCTATATATGTGTCTGCTCACATAGGGAGAATTCTTTCTGTCTTTGTGTTTCCAAAGATGAGACTATTGTCATGTGGCACTGTATAGTTTACTGAGATCTTCTTTCCCTATAAATCATGTGTGGTTCCACTGGTCATAGGGCAAAACAGACAATAAGTGTCCTGTATCCACTTAGAGAAAATGAGTATCACAATTATCTCAAACTTTTGTACCTTATTCTGTTTGTGAGAGGCATTTCCCACTGCTCTACTGGCGAGCTCATACATAGATATTCTTTAGGCACCAAATCCCACAAACTTGCATGCATATGTCTGATTTGGAAAGTGAATACAGTTAAGACACAAGCACACTCCTCTCTTGCCCTCTTTCTCACCTGAATAACTTTTTTAGTCGATCACAGGTTAATTAAAGCTTTTGTCTTTAGGATTTACCTTTATCCAAAAGACAAAGGACTGCATAAACCCTCTTAGTGGAAGAAATGAGAAAACAGATCAGTGGCTTCTTAGGGATCAGCTTCTTTTTATGTTACCAAGTTTCTTTATGAGGCTCCTGTAACCCTAACATTCTTTGGATGATTAGTGCTCACAGATAGTGAATAGTACCTCTTTTGAATTCGTTAGTATCACATTTGAAGTGTCAGTAGTTTGTAGTTTATCTTTATTTGTGCTGTTTTCTAAAGTGGGACATCTCCATACTCTCTGAATCTAGTAATGAATTGCTTGCAAAGAAGGTGACTTTTTTTGAGATACATCTTCAAAAAAATCAATTGAGATGACTAAAGTATGGATTAAAATGATAAAATCAGAGTTAATATATTGTGAGTCTGATATTTTCTACATTAAATGTGAAAAAGTAACATATGATTTGTAAGGCCACATAGTATGAATAAATTGAGATAAGTTTAATGACCATTGGATCAGAAATATTTGAAGAATAAATTAACTACTTATGAGCGTGCATGCACATGCGTGCATGCATATGCACGCATGCACACACACACACATGAGAAGAAGAGAGAGTGAAAGAGAAAAAAAAGACAGCATGATTTACAAAGAAGCTTTGCTACATATACTGCGGAATACAGTGTACCCATTACGCTTTACTAGAGAATAGTAATAATGAAATCTGACATTTTTATTCATAGGCAGTATAAATTCAATAATAACTATTTTGTTAAAAAATGCACTTATGATCCTATTAAAAATAATGACTTTGTGCTTGTTAAGCATCTATTGATTATTTAAAAATGTTCACTCATTTAAACTGGAAAATAATTAATAGAAGAATCATTTCAGAGTTCAATTTCTAAATTACAAAGCTGATTTCTACGTTTACGATGAAAGAAACAATATTGTCACAAAATACAAAGCTGTAGTTTTTAATTATTTCTCTTTTCTGCATATTTTCTGAGGATGGTGGCTCTCACTGCTGTCACAGAGCATGTTGTGGTTCATATGCCATGGTGTTATACCATGTTGCTGAATGTCTGACCATGGAGAGTCATGCGACATGGACATGAGCTTCTTGAGCTACATTAAAAGTTGTGTCTAAATGTTCCCCCAAAACCTCATGTGTTCATAGGTGGAGCTTTCTCAGAGGTGGCTAGATCTAGAATAGGTGACACTGGGATTGATTTATGTGCAGTGCTAGACTCAAGGGCACTAGGATTAAGGGTATGCGTGCTTCCCACCCTCAGTAACCTGGATAAAATATCAGGAGTAGAAAGAGCTGTGGTCATTCCTTGCTTGCTTTGCTATTTTCTACCCACCATGAAGTGTTTCTCCTCCATGATGCCTCTCTGCCATACCTCCCTGCCTTGGAGTCAGCTAATTATGGACTAAAATCTCTGCAAACCATGAGTAAAATGCATTGTTTCCTCTTTAACTGTGAATGTTCAGTGTTTTGTCTCAGCAATGGGAAGAACAACTAAGACAAGAACACTGTAGAGATGTATTTAACTTTGTTCACCTATAGCCTGGTCTGACAAGTCTGTTGTTTCGGGGAGAAATAAGCATCCTTGACTGATTAATTAATAAATAGTAAGAGTTTCAGAGAAGGTACAAAAAAAAAAAGCAGTAAATTCTTGGTTTATAATCTATTTCCACTGAAAAGTCAAATAGCCCGCATGTGTTATGACTCTTCCTGAGGGACTTACATATTTAATGTGTGAAAGGCTTCCTTTTGTTCTCAGTGGGCTGCCACACTCAGATGAAAAAGATGGAGAATCAAAATACAATTGATAATGAAATACTACTGCATTGAAATTGCAGTCTCTGTCTTCATTTCATTATTTTAGTTCTTTTTTTGTTTGTTTGTTTGTTTTGAGACAGGGTCTCACTTTGTAGTTCAGGCTGGCCCTGAGCTCACTATGTAGGCCCAGGCAAGCCTCGAACTCAGCAATCCTCCTGCCTCTGCCTCCTGAGTCCTGGGATTACAGGCGTTAGCCACCATGCCTGGCTTTATTTTATTATTTTAAAAGTAAGGAGGGAGAGTCTCCCTTTGGATGCTTCTAAGTGGAGTAAGGACTGTTACAAGAAAGAGTTGCCTGTTATCTTTTCTCAAAGATACTGGCAGCATTGGTGGCACACTGTATGTGTGTGCCCCTTTCACCAAGAGTTAGGAAGGGGGAACTTGGCTTTATTCTCTGACATCCACAGCTTATCTCCGAAACACACAGAAAGATGAGACTAGCCTTCTATAGTAATAAACCTACAAAGTGACAGAACTGATAGTAAGTTTTGAGAAGCCCCAAACTCCAGTCAAGATTACTGAGTATCATTAAGAGGAGTCTTATCAAATGTAACTGTAGTTTTGAAAGGGAATGTCAAATCATTCTTATTGTACTCAATCTGGAAAGAAAAGGGAGCAATGAGTTTAAAACATGACACACAGCCTGGTGTGGTGGCTCGGGCCTGTAATCCCAGCACTCAGGAGGCAGAGGCAGGACGATTGCTGAGTTTGAGACTATCCTGGGCTACATAGTGAGCTCAGGGCTAGCCTGAACTACAAAAGGGAGACCCTGTCTCGAAAAACAAAAAGCAAAACAAAACGAAACAAAAAAAAACATGACACACAGAATCTCAAGGAGCCAGGCATGGTCAGCATTCCCCTAGGATTGTCTGAAGAGAAAAAACACACACTGTGGAAGACATAACTGTCTTCCCTATGCAGAAGTTTCTTTGATGTAACAAAGTAATTATTCACTGGGCTTATGGCTAATTCTAAACCTCATACATGGCAGTTCTTTTATCTAAAGAAAAGGAATTATAGAAATATATTCATTTACAAAAAACAAATGAACAATACTATGACTTGGTAGAAACCCTCGTAGCATATCGATATAATGAAAAACAATTATATAAATGAACTTACTTTTTGAATAGAGTCATAGAAAATTAAACCACCAATAATTATTTTCTTTGACAGATTATAAAAATGACTTGTATTTACACTCATGTCCACTCAAGTTATATGTTTAGCAATCTGTAAAATTCAGTCTCTTTTAAAATCATCTTTTATTCAACAGGCTTTTAGTAGTTACTCTATGTCAATGTCTTTGCAAGACAGTGAGGGAAAAAGTAGCACTCACAAGAAGTTGAAGGCCATAGAAATATATTTCCACATGGTTACAGAAAACATTCTGTACAGAAGGTATGGATGAGTGCTTCAAGGAATATTAAATGTTACAGAGGCACATGCATGCACATCCAACTACACCTCTCCTGATACATCAGCAATCTGGCTACAGGCTACTGTTTGGAGCAAGTCAATCATTTTATCTACTTCCTCAATGGTTCAGTCATTCAATAAGTACTGGAAGGCCAGGAGCGTGTGGGGAACTGTGCTGATTTTATCCTTTGGACTGAGTGATGGAGATGTAATTAGGGACACTATCGGGGGCAGAGGAAAATTTACAAGCTCTTATTGTTCTCAGATCCTTCTTTTTGGTCATTATAAATCTGTCTGTGTGCTCAGTTTCTCTTCTTTGTTCTATGAGATACCTGAAAACTTGAAGTATAGCCTGTATCACTATTGTCATTTGTTTTGATCCTTACTAAGAGTGTGGTGTGCTGTCTCTTACCTGTTCTAACTCCTTTCCTGTTCTCATGATCTCGGTGGTGAACGATAGTTGGTCAAGAAAAGCTCAGTACGTGACTGTAGGGTAAGACCAGCTAAAGGAGGAAAGGAAGAAGGTCACAGAGGTTAAGTTGGGAAAGGCTCTCTGAAGTAATGACACTTAAATGAGAATGTAGATGAGCTTTGCATTTATTTATTCAAAATGAGAATACTGAATGGGGAAGAGGTGAGGATACAGTCGGCTGCTAAAATGATGTCTGAGAAGGAAAACCACAGCGCAATTAAAACCTGCTGGGCATTTAATAACAATAAAACCCTGGACAGCATGTTCATGATGGTGCAAATGTTTAAGGAAGAAGGTGTCATTATCTGATTTTACTCTAGCAATATCAGTTTGGCTACAGAGAACTGGAAGAAGGTGAAATAATTTTCTAAGTGAGAAATGGCAGTTACCTGTCCCAGATTTGTGGCAGTGAAACAGAGCAATTTTGCAAAATCTGCAGAAATTCATACCATTTTTAAAAGAAAATTTTCCCTTCTAAGTCAAGAATAGATGTTGGACTAGGAAGGGTAATCATTTATCTTTATGCAGAGCATTAGCAATTCTTAGAAATCTTTATCCCTGAATACATTCCCAGTCATGTGTAGACCTGGAATATCTTCACACATGATTCATTGTTTTTAACAATTGCTGTGGGTTAAGACTGTCAGGTGATACCACAATGGCCTCTTAATCTCTACGTGCGTCATAGAAGCCATGGAGGATTACACATCCCTTTACCTTTGTAGATTCAAGGTATACTTTTTCCTGGTAAGAACTCATGTGTGATTTAGAAGGTAGAAAATGAGAAGCATTTGCTTCTGGCAGTAATGAGTTGCACAGTGCCTTTGAAGCAAGGTCTCAAGAACCATTCATAACATTGTTGTGGGCTACACAGCTGGGACCATCTTCCTGTCAGTTTCCTGGCAGGCTGTAGAACAATCACCTGTCCTGGTGGGGCATCAGCCTGATATTTTCAATGTTGGTTTCCTTGACCTTTGCTCCTTCTAACTTTTCTAAAGATAACATGGACTCTTAATTCCTCTGTTAAACTCTTTATATCACAAATACACTGAAGGGCTTCTAATTTTCTGATGAAAGTCTGAAACATGCACCCAGGCCAGAAGTGTGTCCAGAGGAACAGAAAAATTTAAAATGGGAATCTCCCATTAATTGATAGATAGATAGATAGATAGATAGATAGATAGATAAAACTTTTATGCCTAGTAGGAAATGGGTGGTGATTCTCCAGGTCATACAATGGCAAAGCAGTTACTTAAATTGTCACCTTCGACTGCCTAGAATCAAGTGACTACCAGAGGCAGAGCTTGAAACTATTATGTTTTTGTACAAAGAGAACTTCACCATGCATGAAAAGTAGTATGGACAGGCTGGCTAAATTTTTCTGAGCAGTGATTTAGAGAAAAAAAAAAACCACAAGCTTTTTTCAAGTTTTACTCAAGTATAATTGACCAAAAATGGTACAAAGGTTTATAGGATGATGTTTAACATATCCATATATTATGAAATAACTACCAGATAAAACTAATTGCCATATGCATCATCTCCCAGTTATGCGGTGGATGTGTATTTGGAGAACATTTAGTGTCTAATCTGTCAGCATATCTTAAGTATGGGAGACGTGATTATGAACTACAGTCATGATGCTGGACATTAGAGCTTCAGCATGTGTTCATCCTAACAAAACAAATATCATAGCATTTAATCATTGCCTCCTGGCTTCTCTCTACCCTGGCAACTATAGTTCTATTCTTTGCTTCTATGAGTCTGAGTTTTAAAGATCCCCAATATAAGTGAGATCATATAGTATTTACCACCCTGTGCCTGGCTTATTTCCTGCAGCCCAATTTCCCCCAGTTTCAACTGTGTTATCACAAATGACAACTTTCTTTCTGAAGTTTGAAGGGTATCCTGTAATATATATATTTACCACCTTAAAAAGTCTGCTCAGCTGACAATGGACACTGAGGTCGATTCTGCATCTTGGATTTTGTGAATACTTCTTTAATAAGCAAGGGAGTACAATTGTCATCTTGAGCACAATTATCACAAATTCTTTTTCTTTGGATATATTGCCAGAAGTAGCCAGCTGAGTCATATGATAGTTTTATTTTTTTGTGTTTTTAGGAACCATCATATTGCTTTTCTTAACACCAATTTATATTTCCATCATCAGTGTGCAGGATTCCCTTTATTTCTACATCCTAGCCAAAATTAACTTGTCATCTTTGTCACAATAGCCATGCTAATAGACATGAGATATTCTTCCTCTGTGCTTTTGCCTTGAATTTCTCTGACAATTAGTAATGCTGAATATTTGTTCAAATACCTATAAGTGACTTTTGTATGTCTTCTTTTAAGAAATGTCTACTTAAATCATTCACCATTCTTTTACTGAATAGTTTTGTTTTTGCCATTGAGTTGTTTGTATTTCTTATATATTTTAAATATTAACCCTCTATTTTTAATGTATTGTTTGGAAATATTTTCTACCATTCTGTAGGTTGCCACTTCAATCTGTTTATTGTTTTGTTTGCTGAGGTAAAGCTCTTAATGTAATATAATTTTAGCTATTTTTATTTTACATGGCTATGTCTTTAAGATATTATTTTTAGAAGAATTATTTTCCATACTAATACTAGGAAGGTTTCCCCTTGTTTTTTTCTGGAAGTATTAAGTTGGTTTCTGTTGAAGACTTTAATCTTTTTTCTATTTCGGTTAGTTTTTCATTTGGTATCACATGTATTCAGTTTCAATTCTGTACGTGATACCCAGTTTCCCAAATGCCATTTATTGTAGAAATAGTTCTTTTCTTATTGTGTGGTCTTGTTAAAGATCAATTAGCCTAAAATATATGAATTTATTTCTGGGTTCTGTATTCTGTCTCATTAGTCTGTGTTTCTCTCTTTATGTCAATTACATACTATTTTGATTACTATAGCTTTGTAGCATACAGTATTATCAAATTTGATAGTGCAATGCCCTTCTACTTTGGTCTTTTTTCTTCTAGATTAGGTTGGCTATGAACTTTTAGATTATTTTTATCTGTTTCTATGAATCATGGTAGGGATTGTAGCGAGTCTGTAGTTTTTTGCTGTCAGTGTGACTATTAAGGATCAGCTGAGGTCTGATAAAGCATTATTTCCAGTTGTATTTGGGAGCTTGTTTCCACAGGAAGTTGGCATGCAAGTTAGTGAACTGAATGGGGAACATGTGTTCTCACTGGATGTGGGCACCATTTAGTTGGCTAGGTGCTAGGATAGAATGAAAAAAAAAAAAA
>PVIC010056328.1:0-10977 GCA_004025085.1 Thryonomys swinderianus
AGGAGATGGTGGACGGGCCCGAGTCGAGCTGCCCGTCCAGGTGCCCCAGGCTGTGCGGTTGCTTGGACATAGTCTTTCGGTGGCCAGGAGCCATGTGGCTCCACGTCCTCCCGTTTTGTACACTCAGTTGTCCTGCAATTCAGGTACACCATGTCCCACTACACTGGCTGATTTTTCCAGACTCTGTGTTGGATCTTAGTGGTCTTTGCTTTCTTCTCAAAATTCAAAACTCCAGTCTACCATATACTGTGGACTGGAGAGACTGACCTTTTCAAAACCCAGAACTCTTCATAGCCTATTCTGAGGCTTCCGGAGCCATTTTTATTTGTATGCCAAAGGTTGTTCATTCGCTCAGCGGACACTTAACCATGTCCTCTCTCTGCCCAGGGGCATTATTAGAGACAGAAAGGCAAGAAGTGCGGCCCTTGCCCTTGAGGAGCATGTGCTCGTTAGGCAGACAGCAACTTCGCAGTAGGATTCCCGGGAGACGTCCACAGCTAGAAGTCAGAGGGTTCCTGGAAGAGGTAGTGTGTGGCCCGCATCCTGAGGCCCACGTAGGCTTTGGCCAGACAGAGGAAGGCAGTCGAGGGAAGGCAGAGCAGTCTGGGAAAGGAGTAGAGCAGAGGCCAGAGGACGCTGGTGAGGTGGACAGGGCCAGGTGACAGCGGCCTTGTATGTGGCCCTTTTAGTCCAGTGAGCCGGAAGCCACCAGAGCATTTTGTCAGCAGAACTGGATATTTTAGAAGCAGCCTTAAAATACCTGGTTACAAGGGATACTCAGAGGAAGCAAACCACAGGACTGCAGCGAGCTCCCAGCAGGGTACAGAGTCTTGCGGTGATCTAGCCTGGCACCTGCCACGCTCCTCTCTGGAAAAATCTCTGCAACAATTTAGTGCTCTTTTGCTAGCATCATGGCTCAGATCTGAATTCTGGTGATAGCATCAGCCCAGAGAGGGAGCTGCCGCTTACTGGGCAGAACTGGGCCAGTGGGCTGACGCGGTGGCTCTTGCACACCCTGGGGACAGTGGGCGGATGAAGCCCGCACTGCATTTTGACACAGCAGCGGTTACACTTCCGGTGGCCTAGGAGGGCAGAGCGAGGCTCACAGGGTGAGGCCGGCAGAAACCCCATGGCGCCATCCCAGCAGCTCTCCATGCAGGGGCTCCGGCTGCTATGTCTGGAGGAAATCCGTCTGCAGGGCAGGCAGCCCCTCACCTGTCCGACCCCCGTCCCGCCCACCCACCAGAGCACACTTCCTGTCCCGTGTCCCCCCGCAGGGGCCCGGCCCACACCTCCTCCACAGCCTCCCTTCAGACTCACTCTGTGGCCGCCCTCAAGCTGAGCTGCTCTTTCAGCCGACACAGGCTCAGCAAGGCCCCCAGGGAAGGACACAAAACAGCCTTTCTGACCTCTGGAGTCGCCCAAGGAGGGGACCTGGCCGGCCCTGCTGGTGTGGTGTTACATATACTTGCCTGGCAAGTCTGTCCTCCCCACTGTGCACAGCACCATTTTGGTTAAGAGAGGAAGGCAGATGGCCAGCATCTTTCAATTCTACATATATATCTGCCATGCATTAGCTTTGTTTCTGTTTTTGAGACAGGGTCTTGCTTTGTAGTTCAGGCTGGCCCTGAGCTCACTGTGGAGCCCAGGCAAGCCTCAAACTCACAGCAATCCTCCTGCCTCTGCCTCTCCAGTGCTGGGAGATTACAGGTGTGAGCCACCATGCCCAGCATTGTGGTATGTGGTTCCTGGGGATTGAACTCTGGACCTTGTGCTTACAAGGCAGACACTAGAACCACTGAGCTAAATCTCCAGCCCCTGCCCTGCATTGGTTTGAGACATGATTACTCTCTTAAGAAGTTGCTGAAGGTTCCACTGGCACATCCAGCTAGGCACTGGAGCCCAGGGCAGCACAGGGTGAGTCACTGTGTCTGGCTCCTCCATGAGGCCATGGCCACATCTGGCTAGATTCAGAGGTGGCCTTGTGACTTCTTGTAGCTTTGTGCTTTCACCAAACTCAGACCCGGATTTCCCTTATCCTTACTGAGCCCTTCTACCACGAAGAAGTCAGGGTCCAAGGGAAAAAATATGTTTTGTTGTGTCTGAGCTAGAATCTTGCTATGTTTCCCAGGCTGGTCTCCAGCTTGCAATGCTCCAGCCTTAGCCTGCCCGCTCCCAAGTGCTGGGATTACAGGTGTGTGCCACTGTGCCTGGTTTCCCTTTGCCTGTGTCAGCAGCTGATGACAGCTGTCCAGGTGCTCATTTTCCAGGGGCTGGCTGGGGACCAGAGGGGTGATGGGGGACTGAAGTGGTCCTTGAGGAGGGCCGTGGAGAGTGAGCCAGGGGAAGCCGGCCTCCTGCCCCCAGCTGCCTGGCCGCTGCTCTTTCAGTCCCATAGGAGCAGAGGCTCCCATTGGATTCTGTTGCCCGTTTTGATTGCACCCACCAGGCGGAGGCAGTTGATGCCTTTTGAACAGTAACCAGTGTGGTGGCGCACACCTGTCACCCCAGCCTCCTGCCAGACCAAGGCAAGAGAACGGCCCATTTGAACCTAGCCTGGGGAACTCAGCAAGAACTTGTCTCAAAACAGAAAGAAAAAAGAAAAAGGCTGAGGAAAGAGCGTAATGCAAAGGCTGTGGATTCAACCTCCAGTGGGAACAGAACTGCAAACTCTGGGTTGGGGCCAGCTCTCCCCAATGACCGCAGTTCAGAATGGAACTTAGAGGCATCTGTAAACAATAAATTCAGATCTGCCAGATCATTTTAAAGGTCTGTCTTTCAAGGTCAGAGAATTACACGCTGCATTTTAATAGTTTGTGATTTGACCTCGAACCTTGAATTGTTTAGCAAAAGATAGGCCAGCACCATTTGTCTTCTTTTTGTTTTTTTTTTCTGAGCTCACTATGTAGCCCAGGCAAGCCTCAAACTCAGCAATTCTCCTGCCTCTGCCTCCTGAGGGCTGGGATCACAGGTGTGAGCCACCACGCCCAGCATTGTGGTGTGTGGTACTGATTGCTGGTGGGCATGAGTCACCACACCTGGTATTGTTGTATGTAGTTACTGGGATTGAACTCGGGACCTTGTGCTTGCCAGGCCCGCGCTGGAACCACTGAGCTAAATCTCCAGACACCCTGTTTATCTGCATGCCCAGATCACAGGCTCCTGGGTGCAGACCCCATGTGTGGTGCAGAGGGGAAAGGAAAAGTGTCTGAGTCGAAGTCCCAGGTGCCTTGAGCTCCGGCGTGGGGAGGATGCCAGGGACCCTGCAGGGCCACCGCAAAGGATGCCCCACCTTTCAGGTCACTTTCAGGAAAGACCACCTCGAGGCCTGCCTGCTCTCCCTGGGGTGTGATGTGATGGCCAGAGAGCGCAGCAACTTTGAGACCTACTCCATGTGTTACGAGCATGTCCTGCAGCACGCGAGGCAGAGGCTGCGCCAGAGCGAGCAGGTAGGTGCTGTGGAGCCTGCAGTGAGGGAGGGGTGGAGGGCAGGGTCAGTCAAAGGAGAAAGTAAAACTCAAATGGCGAGTGGGTCCCCCAGGGGTGGTCTGGGGCCTGCACTGAGCGGGTAGGACTCTCCGGGTGTCTCTTGGCATCAGCTCATTTTCCTGGTCTCTGCTACTCTCAGCTGCGATCATGGTACACCGCCCCCGTAGTGGTTGTGTACTTCGGAGGTATCCGCCAGGGAATGTAAGCGGTGACCCACAAATGGGCCAGGGCCCCTCAGGAAGGTGCATCACTGGCCTTCTCTCCCTCCTGAAATGCAAATCACCTTGTGCTCTTCTGGTGTAAACGTGAAATCAGAATTTTCGAGGAAACCCTCTTGAGAATGTGAGTCACAAGTCAACTCACTGACCAGAGGGTCTCAGAATGGGGCTCCACTGACGCGTGGGAGGTGCCAGGAAGGTGTTGTACCGACTGGCTGGAACGGTAAACATCTGGATTTGGCTGTGCATTGGTTTTCCCTTCTCAGGAATTAGAGGTGCTGCAGAGAAGTCAGGTCCCGCCCGAAGACCACGCCGGTCAGGTAGGTCAGTTCCTGCGAGCGAAGGTTCTCTTCTGCCTCCCCTGACCACACTCTCAGCGTCGGCCAGGCTGAGACTCCCTTTGTTCAAGCCACCTGTAGAAGCGCAAGAAATCCGTGCGGAAATACCCAAGGAGCATGCTTTCACTTTTTGTAAGCAATCCTCCTTGGGAGCCTTTTTTTCTTAATATATTTTTGGTTGTTTTTGAAATTTTATATTGGGGTGCGCTGTGTTGTTGTTGAGGGATATTGTTTATTTTCTTTTGAGGCCAGTTAAGTTCGTTCCAAAAATAAAGACGTATATGGGTGAAGATGCCAAAGGAAGGCCAGTTTGGAGGTAGAGGTCAAGACCAGTGAAGTGTTTTCTCCAGCTGAACAGTGCTTAAGCAACACTTCCTCAAGGTCACTTCTTCGGTGACTGTCCCCTGAACTCGCGCTGTGCGTCTGGCACTGCAGTGAGAACTTGGAAGCAACCTGAGATTCTTCTGCAGACATCTGTGCAGCAAGATATTTATCTTCCTCATTAGACTCAAGCAAGAAGTACAATTTTTATACTAATCTATAAGGAATATTCCTTTAGTAGCAGTTTGGAAAAACATAAATATGGGTTTCTACATTGTGTGTGTGTGTGTGCGTGTATTTCTGCTGCTGGTATACAGGGGAAATACATGTAACTCCCAACTGCTAGATGTCTGACATAACAATTTCTTGTTCCTCGAAGTTGAGGAATGAATTCTAAAGAACAACAGAAGTCAAGAGCAGAAAATTTAATGGGGACTAGGAGAGACAGGAAGGGTCCTGAATGGTTGCCAGCGAGCCTACATCTCTGAGAAAGTTTTCCCGAGCAGTGCCGTGAGAGGTGGGTACAGTGTGGGTCAAATTATAACTAACGTATAAGATGACAAGTATAGCTGCTTGGCTAGTATTGATCCAACAGTAGCCAGGGCACCTGGATAAACTATAGTGTTAGTCTTTTTTTTTTTTTTTTTTTGAGATGGGGTCTCACCTTATAGTTCAGGCTGGCCCTGAGCTCACTATGTAGCCCAGGCAAGGCTTGAATTCAGAATCCTCCTGCCTCTGCCTCCTGAGTGCTGGCATGACAGACGTGAGCCCCCACACCGGACATTTATAGTGTTAGTCTTGATCTTAACTGTCTCAGTCCTAGTGGGTGGGAGAGGATGACCCACCTCCAGTGAAATAATGGTTTAATTCTCAGGGACACTTCACAAGGGTGGTACCCATATCTCATGCTCGTTGATCCTGTAGGGAAGTGTGTGACTTTAACCTTCCTCAGAGGTGCCCCTGGCCATAGGAGTGATGTGTTTCCCTCTTCTGCACTGACTCCCTGAAGGCCTGGCCCTGTCTGGCTGCTAGACTATCTCTGCCTAACTCAGTGTCTGTCACACTAGGTTGCAGAGCTGAGTCACGACATGATCATGGAACTCACCAGTCTCAGAGCTCAACTCACGGACTTAGAAGAGGAGAATCTGAATCTCAGAAGCCAGATTAGAACAGAAGTCCAAGAAGAATACGAAGCGTTAGTCCAAGCTTTGTTTGTGACCTGTTTGCACATAAAAGTAAGTATCCTGTGTGTGTTCCAGGTGGCCCTATGGCTGCACTTAAGGGGTCAATGACAGAACGGACTTTGTGGGCTCAAGAGATTCTTTGGAATAAGAGTTTTTCAGCCGTGAGTTTCACTGGGATGAAAAGAGACAGAGGCAGAGAAAGAAGAAAAAGAGAAAGAAAAAGAAGAGTGCCAGTATTCTCCCTTAGATGGTTTCGGATAATTTAGATGTTTATTTTTCACTCTCCTGCCAGTCGCTGTTGTTGCCGTCTGGGCGTGCTAGTGATACAGGGTGCATGATCTGGGGATGACATACCGACCTCCAAATAATATAAAGGAAATATTGTAACTCCCAACCTGCCAGATGTCTGATACACCGAGCTCGTGTTCTCTAAAATTGAAGAATGAATACTGGGAACAATGGAGGTTAAGAGTAGGGAGCATTTACTGAAAGAAAGGTAGCTTCTGTCCAAAAAAGAGAGAAGGGGCCTCAGAAAGTGGGTTACTCACAGACATAGCTTCTTAAGCAAGTTTTATAGGGCAAAGCCGTAAGGTCAGGCGGGTTGCAAGGTAGGATAAAACCACGGTCAACCAATAAGATTACAAGTAGAGTCGCTTAGGTAACATTGATTCAGTGGGAAATCACAGGGTGGGTATAAGGTGGGACAAAACTATGGTCAAACAATAAGATTATAAATATATTTGCTTAGATAATACTGATTAAATGGGGGGTCAAATAGGGAAGCAAGCCACATAGGTACCTGGAACAAACGAGGATTTTTCATGGAAGGAATGGGGTCGGGAGGTCCCCCCACCCCAGGTACTCGGGTCCGTTTAGAGTAGCAATCACTGCTGCTCACCCCTGGGGGCAGTACCTAGGTGTGGTCATTTCTCCTGGTTTTGAAACCTGATTTAAAAAAAGAAATTTGACTTGAAGGCTGACCTTGGATGAATGCACCTCCAGCCACAGCTGTAAACTGTTCTTAACTTCTGCATAAACACTTACAGCCTGTAACATTTTAACTAACCTAGCGGTCTGTGGCTCCGAATCCCCACCATGTCCACCTCTGTCCACCTACTGAGAGGGACACCCAGATGGCCAAGCACGGTGCCCTGGGCCCAGCCCGACTCTAGTGTCGAGACCAGCAGGACCTCGCTAGTCAGATTCAGAGCTGTCGCCGGCTTTCAGAGCCTTTTCCGGCTGTCAGTCTGCCCACCACCCTTTCCTCACTTCCACTGCCAGGGAGCGGCCGGCTTGTCACCAGAGAGCCGTCCCAGGAGAGGAGCGTGCGGTACCGGGGGCTAAAGCCGGTCACCATCTTGCAGCATCCAGGCAGCTGTGGGACAGAGGGCCGTGCCGCGAACGGGCCGTGCAGCAGCCTGGTTCAGCGGCCCTGCGAGGGTGAACTGCAGCACAAATGTAGAAAATAGTCTCCGCCTCACCCCCTCGCTGCCCTTGAAGCCAGCCCCCCTCAGCCCACCTTCCTTCCTTTCTCTCTCTGGGGCTCTGGGGGGTCACTGAGGTCATTCAGCACACGAGAGACATCTGCCCTGGCCACCCATTCCAGCCAGGACCAAGACTCCCCTTGTTTGTAAAGCACACGCGCTTGGAAGATCAAACCCAAAGCGCGCGGTGCCCGGTGCGGCCGAGGAGGGTGAGCAGGCGCGCGCGGGCAGGACCCGGTAAGCAGTCTCTCAGATGCGAGAGTATCGGGAACTTTCTCAAATTCCTTTTAGCTTCTGCCAGGTTTCTAGATAATAATAACTCGAAAAGTGGACTCTACTTCTCCCAGGCTAAAGTAGTCCCACCGAACCTCCCAGAGCAGGGAACCCCAAGAAGATTGGCAACACTTCCGCTGTGTGCCCCGCAGCCAGGCCTTCTGCTGCAGCTCTAGCCCGGGTACCACCCTTTTGCCTTCCCGTCTGGGGAAGCGGCTCAGAGTGGGAGGACTCGTACCCCTACCTTCTGCCGTAAGCACTCTGGGGCTCTGCACCTGCTCAGGCTGCCGTTTAAAATGCGTACCTGTTAGCCTCAATTGCAGAAATTCATTTCTCACTGTTCTAGATACTGCAAGTCACAGCTCCGCGTGGGCTTGTGGACAGTTGCCTTTTCCCTGTGTCCACACGGGCACAGAGAAAGAAAAGCCCTCCCTCTGCCTTTCTCTTCTCTCTCTCTTTTCTTTGAGACAGAATCTCACTTTGTAGTTCAGGCTGGCCCTGAGCTCATTATGGAGGCCAGGCAAGCTTGGAACTCAGCAATCCTCCTGCCTCTGCCTCCCGCGTGACCACCACACCGGCATTGTGGTGTGTGGTACCGATTGCTGGTGGGCGTGAGTCACCACGCCTGGAATTGTTGTATGTGGTTACTGGAGATCAAACCAGGGACCTTGCGCTTGCTAAGCAGGCGCTGAACCACCGAGCTGAATCTCCGGCCCTGTCTTTCTCTTCTTGTGAGGCTACAGTCCTTTCACTATCGGGACTCATCCTGAGGTCTCCTCTGAACCTTAAAAACTTCCTCAAGATCTTTTTTCTCCCAACACTGACATTATCACTCTGAGGTTCGGGGTTCAGCATGTGGATTTGGGAGAAGACACTACTGAATCCAAAGTCAGGTTTAGCCTTCATCATGCTGTCACCCTAAGCCCTTAGCCACAGGCTGCTCTGAATAGAATGTTTCCTAATGAGGTTTCTCTGGAGCGTACAACAGGGAGGCAGCCAGCCTGATGTCCTCCCTTTCCTGTCGTATTTCGTGAAGTTCCTTGGTAGGAGCAGCTCAGTTTACCGTGTCGTCTGTGGGCAGATTCTACTCTGCGTCAAGCCAGGGCGATATGGCAGCGGGTTTTCTAGCCATGCTTTCCCTCTGATCCCGCCCCGCCCCTGCTTTTCTGGCTCGGGAGTGACAAACGAGGGGCTGGAGCACATGCAGAGCTCTGTGGAGGGTGCAGGGCCACACGTGTGACTTCCACGCAGTACATGTCGGAGAAGCTGTCCGGGTGGATAGTCTGTGTGAAGTCACTTCCCACAGTTAGGTTTCGAAGGCGAAGTAGCTCTTTCTCCACTGTCCTTCCTGCCACCTTGATCCCAGTCTGCAATTTGCAGGAGAAGCTGGATGAGAATCAGCTTCATTTGATCCAGGATGTGCGTGAGCTCATCGGCGAAGTCAGAAGGGAAGGCACGGCCAGGCTGAAAGCGCTGAAGAGGGAGTGGGGCTCTGCCAGACCTGACGGAGGGCGAGAGGAGAACGCAGCCAGCGTACGTGACTGTGTCAACCACCCCACCCGAGCACTCGCCCCACGGCTCACCGATCGGTTTCCCTGGGAACGCTCATGCCCGTAATCTCGGCTCCCTGGGAAGCTGAGCCAGGAAGATCACAAATTCAAGGCCAGTCTAGACTACAGAGAGAGCCCTGAACAGAGGCTGGGGAGGTAGCACTTGCCGAGCATGCACAAGGCCCTGGGTTTGACTGTTAAAAAAAAAAAAATTGAAATTAACATTAAGTAAATATAGAGGCACCGGGATTCATGGCAGTGTGTCCCCTTCTGGAGGGGACAGAGTCTGCTGTTGGGACTCGTGGCCCCTGAGAGACGAGCGTTGGAGGGAGTCCTTGCTAAAAGTGAGCCTCGTCGGCAGGAGCGGCTGAGAGAGCAGGACAGCGACGACCTGCCGGCCCTGCTGTGCGCAGTGAGGAGCCTGGGCCGCTGGAGGCTGGCTGCGCAGGGAACTCGCTTCCGAGCCCAGCTGAGCAGGGCCGAGAAGGTAAGTGCCCGAGAGGCCTCAGCCCAGGGCTGCTCCCAAGGCCCGGCCGGCAGCTTCTGCGCTGGTGCAGCCGCGGGAAAAATTGGCAGCTGGAGATTTTTCCTGGGAAGAGTCAGCCTCAGACTCTAGGGAGAAACAGGGTGGAAACAAAAGCAATTGGCGAGGAAGAAATGAGCAGAGAATGGAGCACGAGGGAAGGAAAAAGATGGAGGAGAGATTTTGCCAGGGATTGGAGGCTGCTTTGTCAAAATATCACCTATCTTTAGGTTTCCTGGATGATAATCTGCGGAAAGTGAAATAACAAAATAATGAGTGGAAATCCTGCCTCGAGGCAAATTGAAACCAAAGCACTGTTGGTAGAGGTTTTGGAATTTCCACTTACCCTTTCCGAGAGTCTTTACGCTGAATCATCGTGCTGTTGTCCATCAAAGTCACAAAAGCAGTGTCCGTCGAGACATCTGTTCTACCAAGAGTTTTAAAGGAGGACGGGCAGAGGGCGAAGTGGTTTAGATATTGATTGTGAAACTAAAAATACGGACAGGAAACTTACCTCCTGCCTTACTGTGTTTGGGTTGTTCGCAGGAATCTTTTCAAAGTAAACGAGAATATTTGCGCATCAAGCTAATGGCAGAACAAGAGGCAAATCTGTTTCGTCAGCAGCTGCTGGCTCTCAGGCAGGCCCTGGCCCGGGCTCAGGCCGACAACGCAAGGCTGCGGGGGGAGCGGGATAGGCAGGTACTCGGCCTCGGGGCCTCCTCCTCCTTCCTCCACACGCTCCACAGAGCAGAGCGTGGCCGCACGTGCACACCTTGGCCGTCAGGGCTGCACCTTGTGAAGCCAGGCAGATGGCACAGCCCAGAAAGATGCCTCTGCCCTCGGCCTCCCTCTTCTCCCCCCTTTCCAGCCCAGAAACCAAGGCCAGGGACCAGGAGGCTTTTATTCTTACTCGTACGTGACTACGATGTGAAGATACTATATTCATCAGTTTCAGAGTATACTTCAGGGCCCGAATCCCTTGAGTACAGGCCTCTCGGGGTCCAAGCACGCTCCGTGCAGAGAATGTGTCCAGGCTCAGTACGAGGCCCCAGGTAGAGAGTCTCCGGTCCTTTCCCATGAGCTACACGTACTTTCAGAAACAAGGCTGCTCAGTGGACTGGCACTGTGACAAGAACTTTAGGCTCGAGCTTTTCACACTTGTGCCAACCCTCTGGCATGAATGAAACAAGAGACTCTAGGTTTAGGTTGATTATTCCATGAAAAATGCACTGAAATATGACTTAATTCATACAAATAAGTTGACGCCCTAGTTGTCCTAGGTTTAGGGTCAAAACAGCTGAGTTTAAACAACAGTTTGGTTGCCGGGCGTGGTGGCTCACACCTATAATCCCAGCACTCGGGAGGCAGAGTCAGAAGGATTGCTGAGTTCGAGGCTTGCCTGGGCTACATAGTGAGCTCAGGGCCAGCCTGAACTACAAAGTGAGACCCTGTCTCAAAAAAACAAACAAACAAACAAACATCAGCCTGGGAAAGCAGGGCACCCGAGTTCTTCCATGAGTAGCTTCAGATGAGCTGGTTATATAAAGTACTTGGTAAGTTTAGTCATTATTGGCCTCATTGGTATATGGTGGCATCA
>PVIC010056329.1:0-10974 GCA_004025085.1 Thryonomys swinderianus
GAGAGAGAGAGAGAGAAAGGAGAGTTAAGAGAGTATACATCTCTATTTGTACCATTTAGCTACCCAGGAAGAAATGCAGCAAGCACCTCTCAAGTCAAGAGAATACTCCAGCCAGCCAGGGTGTTATAAATTAGAGCCTGTCAGTATTACAATGTATATTAATAGTCACACCTCTTTTTAATGAGTTTGGCATTGGCAGCTGAGAGGAAATACAAGTCATCATGGCTCTGCTCATGCAAACCCCGACAAAGGAATCCGTAATAAATCTTCCTAGAACAGCACTCACCATAAATATGTATCACATAAGGCATCTGTTTTACATTCTGCATATAAATCAGCACAGCGCTGAATAGCAATGAATCAGCTTCTCAATGCCTGATTTGATAACAAATCGACTCGGATCTTAGGAGAGAGAATTTACAGCCCTCACCCTCCAGACAGATAGTCAATACTTAAGACGAGTGCCAAGTCCACTCATCTTCAGCCGGCACGTTTGCAGACCGGGAGCGCTCAGGGTCGGGCGGGGCACAGGGTGGCACCCCAGGGAGAGGGGAAGCGGGTCCCCATCCCGGAGAGGTAGATTTGGGGTACACGGGCTTTCGTGTCACACGCACTGTGTGGCATGTACGTGCGCCTGATATGACCTTGCGTGTTGTGTCCTCCTCGGGGATTCCTGCACGTCCGTGCTGGACAGACCCTGAGTGTGTGGACAGCGTCTTGCTCAGGCCACTTGGGCCGGGGTCTGGAGGTCGTCTCCGAAGGGGAAGGCTTTGTCCTCGCGCCGTCTTGTCACCTGTCTCAGCTTCGGTGGGCAACTCCCATGCCAAGGGAGGAAGCCGAGCTCTGACCCCCTTCTTTACAGACCTTTGATAATAACTTCCTGTAAAGACCTTAGATTCCCCACTACAAAGTGATTGAAGAGTACTGATGACATCTTTCCAGTACCAGGGGTGGTGTGATGGGGTCTCTGAAGGAGACGTGAGTGGCTCGTTATTGTGAGGGCCTGTGTGATGCAGACGTGGCCAATCACGCACAGATACAGACAACGTCAAGGCCCCATCAGCAGGGCAGCGACACGGTAGTCTGCGCAGAGATAAAGGTGGGGGTTGCCGCCCTCTGAGGTGTGACCCACAGCTGGGTGTGGCCCAGGAAGGGCGCGTACTCTTATGCCAAATCCCAGAGGCAGAGTTTTTATTTCTTTCTGTTTTCCTTCATCCTGGCGATGTGTCACCACATCTCTTTATTTGGAAGCATCTGTCTCATTTTCAGGAGGAAGCGAAAGCCTCCCATCTTTTGAAATATGCATCTTCTTGAAAGTTGTCTCTTTCCAAAGAGCAAGCGATGGTGATATCTTCATGGGATCTGCTTTTGTAGCCTTTCTATCTAAATGTTCTTCTCTTCACGTCTGAACCCCAAGCGGGAAAGGTATTTCAAAATTCCTGGAAGTACTACCTCTGTCCAACACTTCAAGATCTGATTGGGGATGTATATACACGAAAGGCTCTCCACCACTCAGGTAACATAGAAATCCACAAAGTCTAAAATTTTTGCTAAATATTTTCTAATTTAAGGTAACCTAGTACTGTTTTCCCAGCTACTGTTTTCCTGCTGATTCCAGAGACATGCACGTATACTGTTCACTGACGATTCTCATTTGTTTAAAACTCACCTAAAATTCAGTTTATATTGTTCAGGGTCCACAACTCACTGTAAGAATGATAACAATAACTGATTGTCCCAAAGGATGATCTGTCCAAGGGCCGAACTACTTACCTGTGTTTTTTTCCTTGTTGATTAGTTTGGATTTCTGTAAATACGAGAACTGTGGGTGGTGTCCCTCACCCGAAGGGCATTCTGCGGTGTCGGGAGACTTCTAGAACTGTTTTTATGTGTCCCGATTTGGGGGTGGTATTGAGAGATTCTACTGGACCTGATGGACGTGAGGCCTCTAAAATCCCTCCCGTCACAGACCTTCATGTCACCGAGGGCTACTCCATGCCGTCAAAGGTCACAACAAAAGTTGTGAGAGTTGAGGTTAAAGTCCCGAGGCAGAATTGAGTCCAGCACGCTGGCTTGTGGGATCAGAAGAGCCCCAGTTGAAACCCCAGCTTGTGGGTCATCTACAGCTGTACCTTAAGTTACTGCACGTCGTGGGTCCCTACTACGAAAGCGGGATCTGTCCACACTGCACTTTGCAAGCAGGGTGTGAAAGGTGTACTTTGGAGATATCTGACCAAGAAGGCATTTGATAATGAAATTCCTTCTGCTTCTGTGGTGATACTGTGAAATACAGTGGAAGGTAAGACTACTTCGTGATAATAATTTTGAAATGTTTATTTTTTTCCACGGGTCTGGTAATACCTCAAGATTTTGTACTTTGTTTTAAATAAGTGCCAGGTAGAGTTTGTTGAACTCACCTGAGGTGGTTTTTGAGAGGCTCTGGGGAAGCTCTTAATTCTCAGTTGGACTCTCCAGATAGCTGTTTCAAAGCTGTTACAGATTTGGGGTGAGATGAACAAGACAAGTTTAGGTCTGGAAACCACATAAACTTGGATTTAGCTTTTTGATTTCAGTGTTAGGCTAGGGCAGGAAACCCAGAGCTTTGTACGAGCTCTGCATTAAAATTTTATGTGTGCATTTCCTAAGGTTTTGACTGTGGATACAAATGATCTGTTTGAAGCCTCAGTTTTACTCATCCATAAAATGGGCATTGGGTAGTTTTGGTTGGACTGTAAATAATAAAAATAGAGCAAGACACAATGCAAGGCTAGTTGATGTTGAGGACATATTTTACTTAGAAGAATTCGGAGTAGTTACTTCTATTCTTTTGGTTCTTGCCCCATTAAAGAGTCAAGAGGTAAATTAAGGCACAGGACAGTCAAGGTTTCAGACAAGAAGGCAGTCACTTCTCTGGGGCGGGGCATGCACTAGAGTCTCCATTAGGTGAAAGGGTGTCCTTAAACCCCTGCAGGAGTTCCCTGAACAGACGAAGCTCTCATTTGTCACATGTGGCTTTGAAGAGGGGGGACTGGCCAGGTACCACCCATTAGTTCAGGAGTCTGTGTGGTCAGCATTTCCTAAAGATGGCTACGTCCCACCTCCCCCCTGCACTGCTCACCCCAGATGGGGGCCGTTCACGAGAGCTTTGAATGATGCCCTGTCTGATATGCGACTTTGTTTCACGTTATAAATATAATAGATGCTCCTTACAGAAAAGTTGGAAAGTGTCAGAAAAGAGAGAGAGAGGTACTGTTACAAAATCAAGCTACCCATGGTATTAAAAATTCCTTTGGGCCTGATGTGGTGGCGTGACATTAATCCCAGCGCAAGGGAGGCTGAGGCAGGAGGAGCGCAAGCTTGAGGCCAGCCTGGGTGACATAGTGAAATTTTCTAAAAAAAAAAAAAGAAAAAATCTAATTGACGTTCCGTTGTCACGTGTGTTCAGCTATAAACATCAGATGCAAAATCACAAACGACAGGACACTGCCACCATATCTGTACATAAAAAACAAGTGCAAGTCAAAATAAGTATTTTTAAAAAATGTAGTCTCAGGACTTGCTTTCTTATACAATCTCTATAATTAAAAAAAGAAAAAGTATTTGGGGTAATTACCTCCATTTCAGTTGTTGAGGGGATGAGAAAACAGGAACTGGAAGGCCTAAATTTTCACCTCCAATTGTATAAAGTGCTTAGTTAGGCTCTTTTTCTAAAAAGTTTTTTTTTTTTTTCCCTAATGAAAAGTCTTATTATCTTTTCCAAATGAAAGTTAAGCACTTGAGCCTGATTGTGAAAAGGATCTTCTGGTTTCAGTACCTGAGTTGCCAATCAAGTCTATCAATTTAATTATTTTAAAAAAGAAAGTAAGAGGAAGGACCGCGCATGCCAGTTAACAAATGCAAAACAGACATCGTAAGGTGCAAAATGTTCTCTGGGTTTTTTCTTATGAGTGAAATTAAAGGGAGCCCTGTGGCTATGAGGAGCCATACCCAGTGAGCTTGCAGATTCCCTGGGGGGCAGCCTGGCCTGGACGTAACACCCAGTGTGTGTGTGGGGGGGGCGATGACTGAATGAGGAAAAACAAACTAGCATCACAGAAGACACTGTCAACACTTCTTTATTTCAAAACTTCTAGTGTGTGGAAGGCAAAGTTTCGAGGCCCTCCCACTGCTCACCCCTGCGTCTCACGCAGAAGAATGTTGAAAACATTCTCAAACAGACCTTCTTGCTGAGAGTCACAAGGAAAACTGATACAGTAGGAAATAATCAGCAGAGCAGATAATGGCCACACAACTCCCTTTGGCCTGTAGCCTAATCTGCAAGGGAAATACAGATTAGGAAAATCAGAGCTGCGACCTTGAATGCTATGGCCTCCCAGGTCACGGGACACAGACCAAGGGGAAACCAGGAAACGCGGGGGCCAACCACGAGTGGGTGGAAACAGAAGCCGTATCCTGGGGAAGGGAGAAAGTCTTGCGCCAGGAAAGGCTGGGCTGGACTGCCGAGGACTGGGGTTCGGGGTGCCGGAGACCTGGAAACCACGGCCCTTCTGTAACCTACGCCTCGGTGCCTGGAAGCTGCAGGCTTTTACTTCTTGCCCTCGAGTTGAGCAGCTTGGGAGCGGGATGCCCATACCTGGGAGCTACCGATCCCAAAGAGGAAGGTATAAATGTCTGCAGCACCCGTCCTGCACAGTGAGAGCTTCAGTTAATTTCCACTTGCCTCATTTTTATTTGGTTAATTTCTCGAGAGTTTTTCTGCTCCTGATGGCGTCTAGCGGTCCGCTTTCTACCTCACTTCTGTTCCGATGTTGTTGTTTGTAAATTCTTGAGTGAGGAGTGTCTGTTGGTCCGAAATTTTCCACTTGGTGGAAGGCTGAAGTATTATCGTATCAGAAAATCCACAAGCTTGGTTTCCAAGGTACACACGGCCTTGGAATTTGGTATTTTGTCGGGGACAAAAATGTAGTGAAGTCTAAGGATCTAGGAAAGCACTTTGACGATACGCGGTTCGCAAACAAGCGTGGCGGTTCTCACACATGACGGGCGGTGAGGGCGGTAAGTCTCGGGGCCCTTTCCCCTGGGACTGCGTTCTGCGGGCTTGGGGGGGCCGCCCCTCTGGGATGTTTGTCCGCTCGGATCACCTTCCTCGCCTTCAGGTTTCCTGTCGCAGCAGTGACTGGGGGTGATCACAAAACAGTAGGAGACTAACTTCCTGGTTTTAGCTGACTAATGAGCATGTAAGAGGCTGTGTAATTTCCATGGGCTTCCTCACTCTGAAATTCTCACTCCAGTGTGGACTGTGAGCTATTCCTCCCAAATCAGTGCGAGTTACTTTCTCAACTGGCTGCACACTTCAAGAAATAACACAAAATGCTACAACTACAGTTTTTCTTCCAGGAACTTAAGGTACTTAAAAACTTTGATTTAGTTTTAAAGGGGAACAAATACCAAATCCTGTGGCTTCTTAATTATTGAGGATAAACTTTTCAAATCTTGCATCTGTACAAAATAGGATAGAAAGGGAAGTGAGAGAAGAAAAAATTCCCCAGATAGGTACCATCTATGAAAAACAGTAGATAAATATAATACTTGAAAATAGCCATAACAATGATAATAATGGCAGATCAGCCAGGGATAGTACCAGATTTCCCTCCCTCTTTACCACCTTCCAGGATATCCTGTCTGGCTGTAGAAACAAAGCATGGAAATGAATCAGGCGATAAAGGACTGTCTCCCACTGAAGATGTTGGTGATTTTGTCTCGACTGGATAAAAGATGAATGCTCATAATCTGTAGAAGCCAGTTATCCCTTCTCTCTCCTATGGGACACAAAATTCTTACATAAGATAATATCAGGCAAGAGGTCAAAGCATTTTATCTAACTTCAATATGAAACCACACCATACACTGACCTAAACATTTACCTTTTTCTACATCAGCTAGTCAATATTATTTGACTCTGGCCCCAACACGTGACTTCTGCCTCTCTTCGGACACAGAAAATGAACAGCACAGATGTCTCTTAATTTAACCTTTTCTGAAAGGAATCTGGGTGGAGAATAAAGCCATAATTGTGACCAAGGGTAGCCCCCCAAAAGAATCAGATTGCTGAGTTCAGGAGAGATTCAGAAGTTGGTTAAAGATTACGACTGGGATGTTTTTCACTTCAGAGGCATATTAATTTGCTATTAAAAACACATCTAAAAAAATTGGTCTGAACAGGAACGAGGCATGAAAGGACACTCCCACTGCTCAGGTGGACCAGGCCTAGGCGTGCACCTGGGCTCAAATCCGGTGCGAGGCGCTTGTTTCCAAGCTGACTGAGAAGGGCTCTCCGTCTTCTCTCAGAAGATGAACTCGGTAGGGCAGGATGCGTGCAGGCCTGTCTGGATCAAGATGGAGGGCTCACCGGGATGCAACACCACGAGAGAGGATATAAAGAAGGATTTATGTCACGCTAATTCCAGGCAGCTTCCAAACTTAACGCTCGTCCAAATGGCCATGTCCAGCTCTTTCGCCCCAGGGCCGCGTGGCCAGCTCAGTCCTGCTGTCACCGTCGTCAGCCCGTCGTGTGATGCGCTGGCAGGGTGTCAGGAGTGAAGTGGGCACCTTCCCTGCGGGGCCGCAGGCGGCGGGCTGTGATATGAACGGGAAGAGAGGAAAGGAACGGCGGGCTGTAGCCCTCACCACGCTAGGCCACCTGGGTGTCCGGCGCAGGCTCCGGATGTGGGCACGCAGAGGCCACCCAAACGGCTTGACATCGTTCCCTGACCCTTCCAAAGCAGCTGAGAGCCTTAATGATTTTGTTTTCGGGTTTTGGAACTGAACTGTGCAGGGATCGGTTCCAGGCCTGGGTGGTGCTGAGAAAACTCAGCCGCCCCAGACACTGGCTGGGACCACCAGATGGGTTTCATGTGCGGGCCTGTTCCCATAATCGGACCGGCGTGGTTTATGAACCTTCTGGGGAGCAGAAAGCGGGTCCCAAAGGCTGCGAGAAGGCCGTGCCCCGCTCAGCTAAGAGACCACACAGCCGTCCTCTCTCCCCTCGGAGTATTTGTAGTGCGAAAACCACACACCGCCCCTTCCCTCGGAAGCCGTGGGTGAACGTGGAAAGAGCCAGCGACGCGCACTGCATCTTGCAGCTGAGAAAGCCTTCCTCTTGGAAAAGCTCGAAAATAAATAAATAAAGGGGCAAATCCAAATGGGATCGCTCTTCAAACACACAAATGATCTTGTGCTAACAGTTGGGACGGAACAGCTGTCTGGTGGTTACGCGCTCTGAACAGACGCCGCGCGCGCGCGCTCCCTGCCTCTCCCGGCTGCTGCTCGCGCGGCTGCTGGGGCTGAATCCGCTTCAGGGACGCAGGTTTTTACTATCCTGCCGTGCTGCGCAGGCAGCTTCATCACGTCTTGAAGAGGGAAGAGGGGGTGCGAGAGGGGGAGACGGAGGGGAAGTGGAGGCCGGGCGCCCGTGTCACGCTGGGAGCGATGTCATGGTGGTGAAATTGCGCCGCACTGCGTCCCCGGCCCTGGGTCCTGGGCGGGGTCCTCCTTCCCGCCTCATTCTGATGCTTCCGGTACAGAATGTATCGGACACAGGGAGGGATGTTTCGTGTGACGGGTGGATTACAATGTTATGATCGCGTCCGTCCCGTCCCTCTTCTTCTCATGAACTCCGAGGTAAACTGTACTGGCTGATTATGAATTTTTTTTTTTTTTTTTTGCTTAGAAATTTTACTTCATTTGGGGATTTGGAATTCCTGTCGTCTTGTGAGACGAGGCACGTGCCTTGAACTCTCCCCAGTTGGGGATATCAAACCTGAAAAGCGCCTTTGGGCCTGAATTATCCTATTTATCAAAATCAGAGGGCCCTCCTCTCTCAGACGCTTCAGAAAACTGCCAGGACTCATAACTAACCAGATTTAACTCTGTCGCTCGTATTCTGAGCTTGTAAACACAGGGTCAAAGTGGCAGCCGGCTGACTGTTCACCCGTCCCCCTCTGGGATCTCGTTTCTGATCCATGAAAGGCTGATCCCCCCGCACTGAGACCTGTGCTCACTGGCCACTAGCTCCTGTGTGCTTTCCAGAGTTGGATGAGGGAGGACGGAGCAGACAGGGCTGCTAAACACCTTGTCTTCAGTGTCTCGGCCTGTGAAGACAGTACTGCACCACGGCGAAATCCCTACATCTCTCTGTAGCAGAGGCTGCAATGATGCATTTAGGAAGCATAGCCTTGAGTTCTCTCAGAAAATGAATTTAAATGCTGACTTTTGGGGGCCTCTTCATTCATGAGATACAATCATGCCTTTCCTCATAAGCTGGCAAAGCAATATTTCTGTTTTAAATACACTTTCCAAGAAACCTCATGCAAATTTGATGCTTCATTTTACTCGTATTTCTGAAGCTATTATTTTTAATCTTCTAGAAAAGCAAGTCAAGTCCATTCTATAAAGTGAGTCCTACATCTAAACTGCCCAGGTTTATACAAATTCCAAGTGGCAGAGCTCATATTTGTACCCATATTGTACACATACGAAGGTGTCTGTCTTCAGACCTCTTTTGTGAGTTCGGATGTCTTTCTGCTGGATGAGTGGCTAGTAGTGGTAGAGACCACTGCCTTGAGTCAGGCTGCTTCTGTGGCCTCCAAATCATGCAAGCAAATGCCAGCCATCTTTCTGCAGCCATTTTGAAATGCTGTAGGATTATGGGAAATGGAAGGACTGAGTATCATTTGTGGGAATTAAGCCTGGATCCACCTCAGAACCGAAGATCCCTCCAAAGCACATACGCAGATGGCCAGGAAGCACTTGATGAGATACCACTTCACACCCATTAGACTGGCTATTGTCAAAGTAAAATGCAGAAAATAACAATTACTGGTGCAAATGCAGAGAGCCTGAAATTCAGGACACTGGTAAGGCCAACGTGGAAAACAGAAAGATCAACAGAAAGATGTGATGTGGCAATTTCAGGTCTGGGTGTATATCTCCAGAACCGGAGAGCAGAAGAGATTTTGTACACCCAGCATCATTATCCATAACAGCTAAAATGTGGCAGCTAGTAAGAGTTCTGATGGCTGCATAGTAAGCAAACTGTGTTATATAAATGTGCTTTAGTCACTTTGCACTGCCAAAACAGAATAATAGATTCTGGATGATTTATAAGCAAGAGAAATTCATTTCTCACAGTTCTGGAGGCTGGAAGTCTAAGACCAAAGCGCCAGCACAGTTGAGTTTAGAAGAAGGACGTCCAGCAACTTGCAGATTGCTGACCTCTTGCTGCATTCTGCGCCTGCAGAAAGGGAGCTGACTGGCTCTCTGCTTGTCATGGACTATTCTATTCGTCAAGCTGTTTCTCCCCCACAGCCCCCACCTCCAAACCATTCCACTCAGCTAAGGTTTCAAAATATGATCTAAGACAAATACAAATGTTCAGAGGGCTGCAACATAAAGTGGAATATTACTTGGCCATCACAGTAACAAAGTATTGATAACATGTCACAACATGGACGGACTTTGAGGATACGATGCTAAGTGAAATAAGTAGACCACTATTGCACGAAGCCTTCCATAAGAGGCACCCAGCAGAGTCAGATTCACGTGGACAGATAATGGTGCTGTTATCAGGAGTGCAGGCCTGCCAACCTGTTGTAGACATTTTACCTGGTCCCCAGGGACTTGGCATTTGATGCACATGGAATTTCTGTTCTGCAAGATGAAAATAGCTCTTGGGTGGGATGTTGGTGAAGGCTGCACAGCAGCATAAATGTACTTAATGCCACCAAATTGTAGCCTTCAAAGTGGCTAAGATAATGTATTTCTTTTTATTTGTCTAAACATAAGTCAGAAAAACAAAGGGTCACCAATATTACCTGAAAGATAGATGCTTCCTCTGACACCTCCACCTTGCCTTTCTCCATTCTCTGTATGAGCGTAGCCTACACTCAGCCTTTATTCCTCACTGAGAATCTAAATGCTACAGAGTTCTCAGGTTCAATCCTGCAGAGGTAGAAATCAGGCCATCAGAGAGGTATGATTTACTCTTTCCTGGAAGAAAAACATGACCCTGCCTTTTTCATTTTGTTCTTTCAAATTTGATATCAATTAAAATGTAAATCTTCAAGAAGAGCAAGTTTGTTTGTTTGTTTGTTTTTTGAGACAGGGTCTTGCTTTGTCATTCAGGCTGACCCTGAACTTTCTATGGAGACCAGACAAGCCTCAAACTCACAGCACTCCTCCTGCCTCTGCCTCCTGAGAGCTGGGATTATAGGTGTGAGCCACATGACCGGCACTGTGGTATGTGGTATTGATTACTGGTGGGCATGAGTCACCACGCCCAGCATTGTATGTGGTTACCAGGATCAAACCCAGGACCTTGTGCTTGCGAGGCAGGTGCCGGAACCACTGAGCTAACCCTCTGGCCCATATTTTAAATATTTTTAAGTACTGTAATATTTGAAATTTTTATGATCACCAGTGGGGGTTTTTAGTGTTTTCTTTTTCTCAGTGCAGTTTCTACCCTTTGCTGTAAGGCTTCTTGCTTTAACTATGTGATTGCATTTTTAGTTTATGATAGGATACACCAGAGTTAGATATGACCTTAAGGACTCAAAATCAGGTATTTCTTATTTTATACGTTAGCTGAATTACCATCCAACGGTTTTCACTTTTACAGATGCCACCAACACTGGTTTTGCATATCCAGGAATACTGTAACAATTTCCTTTTGCTGCTGTAATGTGGTTAATGGCTCAAAACAGCACACATTTATTTTCTCAAGATTTCTCAGAAGGTAAAATGTCTACAACAGGTTGGCAGGCCTGCACTCCTGATAACAGCACCATGTTGAAGGATCGGAATTTTTCACATGGACCTTCAAGGCGAGTGAGATTCAGACTAGCAGCTTCTCAGCCAGCACTGGTTATAGGAACTCACACATGAGAACTTTTACTTCTTTTTCTTTTCTTTTCTTTT
>PVIC010056330.1:0-10980 GCA_004025085.1 Thryonomys swinderianus
AAAAAAAAAAAAAAAAAAAAAAGAAGCTAAAATAAAAACTACAAAGCAAGACCCTGTCTCAAAAAAAAAAAGAAGCTAAAATAAATAAAAATTTTAAAAGCCAAGGCCCTAGAATTATTCTCCAGTATTTCTCTCTGTGTCTGTCTGTGTCTCTGCCTCTCTGTATCTCTGTCTCTGTCTCTCTAATACACACACACACACACACACACACACACACATGCACACACGCACACACAGCAAAAAAGCAGACACTGAAAAAATATTCAGGAAATTTGACATCTATCAAATAGTAATTCCAATAAAAGTGTACAGTAATACCTGAAGAGAAGAAATAATCCAAATGATAACAGGAGAAGATGCCCTGAACTTTCATAAAAAGATAGACATGAATTTTCAGTTTGAAAGAGCTCATCAAGTTCAACAAGATTAAAGAAAAAGATCCTCATCTGGACACACCCCTGACTCCAAGGATAAAAAGAAAATCCTATGAACTTCCACTAAAATGTCAGATTACTAAAATGAAACAAAAGCCAGGCTTTTCTTAAGCAGCACTAAACTCTAGAAGGCAAGCTTGCAATAGATTTAATAGTCTAAGGAAAAATTAATTTCTACCTACAATTTATATACTGGAACATATTACTCAAATAACAGAAGAAAATAAAAATATTCCAGTCAGATAAGTACCAAACAATTTATTACCCATATATCTTAGATGAAAAAGTTAAGTAAGTGAAATTAAATTAAACAAATTTTAGCCGGGCGGGGTGACTCACGCCTCTAATCCCAACACTAGTGAGGCAGAGGCAGGAGGATTGCTGTGAGTTTGAAGCTAACCTGGGCTACATAGTGAGTTCAGGACCAGCCTAAACTACAAAGTGAGACCCTGTCTCAAAAACTAAAAAACAAACAAACAAGTTTTACATTATTTAACTGAACGGTGAGCATTCAATATGATCCAATTGAAGAGAAAGAAACTGAGAAAATACATTGAGCTGAAATGATTGGAAAATTCGGCACAATTCAGTGAGCAAAAGTTTTATTTTGTTTTGTTTGTTTCACTTTTCATGTTTGTTAGGTTGTTGTGTTTTGTTTCGTTTTGTTTTGCAGGTCCTAAAGCATACTAATCAAGAATTCTACCACTAAGCCATTTTTCCAGCCCTAAGAGATTCCTTAAAGGATTATGTCTTCTATTATTTGGCTTAAATCCCAATAGGCTCCACAATAAACAATATCTACATAAGAACATCATTACAAATGCTGTTAACAAACAGGTTTTTGATTTTTAGAACTAGTCCAAAGAGAGGATGGAAGGCTTAGTTATAAATACAAGAAGAGAATTTAACTCTTCTAAACCATGACATTATACCTACATCATCCAGAAATGGAGAGGTGAAGAAGAGACGGAGGCAAGAGAATGGTGGGGGATGGGGAAGACAAAGAGAAACAGAGAGAAGAGATGAAAGGAAGAGTAAGATGAAAGGAAGCATGATCTACAGATATTCTCAGCCAAGGGAGGCAGGCACTAAAAGAATTAGGCAACATAAACAACAAAGCAGTAAATAGTATAATTGAGCTAAAGAGGTCATTCTCGATAGAGGGAAATTAAAAGTGTCCATTTAAAGTTGATAAATCAAGAAACAGAGTTATGAACCTATCACATTGATTTATGATGGTGTTAGAAGAATTTAGCACAAAAACTACTGATAGTAGGTTGGTTGTATCTGGGTATAGATCCTAATAGTGGAAGAAGACTTTTAGTTTTGATTTTTTTTACTCTTGTATGTTTAAAATTTTTAATTTATAAATTTTTCATTGTTTTTCTGTTATGGAACTTTTAAATTCAAGAAAATTCATGTTTATAGCATTGCTACCATTTTTCCTTTCATCTAAGGCAGTAGGAACACAGCAAACTAAACAGCTTCCTGGTCTTCACCAGCTTGCAGAACTCACTTAACTTTAAAGAACTTTAATTAGCTAGATGCTAGAGATCAAAACGAAGTCTCAGCATTTTTTTTCTTTTTCTCTTGAAAGAAAAAGCTAAGTAGCTATTTGTGTGAGAATTCTATAAAAATATACACAATAATACACACATTTAGACTGATTTATAAGCCTCTAGCTCCAGAACTAGTACTGCTGCCCCAGAATTTCCTGTTAATATTAGGGGAAAACATGTGCCCTGTTGATGCCTCTTCGTCTTCCTGAATGCCAAGTTCTTTAGGAGCTAAGCAGTGGCAACGGAGATAATCAGTGATGATGATTAAATTGGGGTTGGGTGGGCGGCCCAAACAAGGACAGGGAGAAGCCCTAACAAGATCTCAGACCTAGGAGCTGGGGATTTAGCTCAAGTGGTACCGCATCTACCTTGGAAGCACAAGGGCCCAAGTTTGATCCCTGGTACTACCAAAAAAAAAAAAAAATCTCAAACCTGTGGCTTTGAGGGCCCTAGCAAAAACACCAGAAGCTCTGTTCTCATTTCCATGTCCCTCTTGATGAAATCATTACAAAGTTACATCTTTGTAGAGAAGCAATAAAAAGGTAGTGTCTCACTACACAGTGATTTCCTATAATGTTATAGTGCCACCACATCCATCGTGAACACAGCCTTTGCTATCTCCTATCAGATCCAGGGCTTAAACACCCTTGACACACTTCTCAGTTCTCTGGCTACTCCCAGTCCCTTAGACTGGACACTCAGACCTCCGATGCACACAACACCTCCCACTGGGCACTCCCCAGGGGACAGCTAGATAAGACCTCCTTAGCGCACCCCACTGATCCTTACAACCCACAGGTACCGCACAGATATACAGGGTGACCAGCTCTCAAACACTGCATGACTGTGGACCTTGTCCCCACCTGCTCTGAGCCCACCGAATAGAACTTCCTGTGGGAAACCCACACAGGTAACACCCGTACCCCAACAAAGACTTTGGCCCGCAGGTCCTCCATTTTCTCTTGCTCCGCATTCGCTGGCTGAGCACCCATGTCCTGGAGTGCTCTTTCCCATCTGGCCCCAATCCCTGGAATCTCTAAGTTCTGTGCTGCTTTATTTCATGTATTTGTAAAGTTGCTTCTCCCGCCTTACCTCAGTGATGCGCCTGAACCTAACTCCCTCCTGGTCAGTGACCTCCCCATAGGTCACCATGTTTCTAGGCAGAAACTCAAGTCAGACAAGAGGCCTTGGCACCTGCGGTATAAACAAGTTTCCTGGGACAGGAACACCTGGCCACAGGCAGACAGCTAGGTATGAGGCCACCAGCAGAAAGAAGTAGCCACGCGAGGCTCTCTGCAAACAGCCCTAACTCCTCTCGAGCCACAGCAGGATGGAGTTACTGTTCACAGCCAGACTCCAAAGAGATACCTCAGGAGAAACTACAAAATACAGCGCTGTTACAAGCAAGGCTCTCTCTCTGGTGTCAGTGGCTTCTGACTTTTAAAACCTCAGATCTGGAACCTAACTCCAGTTCCAAAATCTGAAGCCAAGTTCTTTGCTCCCCATTCAAAGCAGCTGTTTGCCTCAAAAGACAAACGCATCCTCTATCAAAGACAGGGAGGGGAGAGTCATGTGGTTCAAAATATCTGCCTTAAAGTTCTCCCTCGATGGCACACATCTGTGCGTGGGAAGCATTCACCTGGCTTTGGAGCTGTCATTAGAAACATGAACTTTCGTATCTGGGGACGGCATCTGAGGGCGTGCTATAGAAAGTGCAAGGCACAGCAAGGCCCCAGGGGCAGGTCCCATGTGCTGTTGTCTAAAATCCTCAGCCCGAAAGCCTTCCTGGCAGCATCTCATATGGATGCACTCACTTCTCCACGAACATACGTTACTCAGTACTTAACAAGGACCCTGCAGAGCTGTGCTGTGTCTTTCAGGACAGGTAACAGATCCAGAGAGGAAAGTAATTTACCTGAAGTTACATGGCTGGAAGAGATGGGGTTAAGGTTCAAACCCGGGCAACTACCTTCCTCTTTAAACTGTGTTTCCTCTGAAAGTAATGCTTTCACCTCCCCCAAGTTTTGCAATTTGGTTTTAAGACTCATGGTTCATGCCAGCAGGACTTTGGGAAATAAAGTAGATTGTTCCATTAATGCCCAGCACCTCTGCATGATTCACACCATGCCCAGGTCCTTACCCCTTCACCATGTGAAGTTGACACTCCTATCAAAAAAGCCGAGTCCTCCTTCCCGCGCTTTCTCTTCTCTCTGTCCGAGCTGGTCTTATCTTTTGCTTTGGCCAAGAATGCAGTTGGTGGAAGGGAAGGTGTATAGCCTCAGAGCCTAGCCCTAAAGAGAAGTTATGGCTTTCGGCCTCATCCTTTGTCAGTGCCCTGTGACCACCATGGCATGAAGAAGCCCAGAATGAAAAATCATGTGGAGGGACAGAGCCTGCATCCCAGGTGCCCCAGAATAAGCCCAGACCTGCCTGGTGTATCAAGGGTGAGATCAGCAAATAACAGCCCAGTCAACCCACAAAACTAGCATCACAAATCATTGTTACCTTAAGCCTTAACTGGGGGGTGGGGGGGTCAGCAGCCATAAATAACTGATACAGAAACCAGATAGCACAACACACTACGTTCACAGCTGAGAAACCAGAGGCAAAGCAGTTTTCTAAGTCGTCGATGGAAGAATTAAGATGGATCCACTACTTGCCCTAGGTGTTGCCATTAACAGAATGATGTCTGTGCTGAAGAAGCCACTGTGAGTTTGCGGTTTGCCGTCACTCTGCCCTAGGAGAAGCTGACTCAAGGGCTAGAGCCAGGTGCATAGAAGAGACTTCCAGCTTCAGCCTCCAGGGGGCAGACTGTCCCTAATGCCAGTTTGGCAGAGTACCCGGGAAGCTCCAGATTAGCGCCTGGGGTGGGCAGGGACAAGTGCAGGAGGACGCGCCGCGGCGGATGCTGAGGCTTCAGCACCTTGAGCACAGAGCCTGACAGCAGACATCAGAGGGACTCTCCTGACGACCAGAGCTGCGGGTGCGGCTGCAGAACTGCACGTTCGCCCCCGCTGGGGCGAGGTGGCCTCCAGACAGCCGCTGCCGCCATCACCTCGGGCTGCACAGCCGGCAGAACCAGACGAGGCTTACCTGGGGTGGGGGTGCTGGGGGTCACCGAATGAGAAGAGAAGCAAAGGAGGTGAGGAAATGTTTGGAGAAGGGGAAGAAGGGTTTAAAATAACCAGGCGGGACTCCCAGAAGAGCCTTGGCTCTGGCCTGCCTCTGTCACCTGCTGTAACACATGCAGCTCAAGGAGGAGGGAGCCGAAGGAGAGTCTGAGCGGCTCAGACCTTCCAGCCTCCTTCTCCAGCCTGTGCCGCCGACCACGCTGAGCACCTTCCTGCCTTGGGCCTGGCGGGACGATGGTCTCTGCTCTGGCCCCTCTGGCCCCTCTTCTCTCACTCCCACCCATCGTGGCACGGAGAGAATCTAACATCCATTTTCCTCTGAAAATATGGCAGTTCCCCATTCGTATATCACTTTTGAAATTCTTTCCACACAACCATAGACACCTGCACTGTCGCTTAGTGTTTTTCTTTAAAATAACTTCCCATTTGACATATATAAAGAATTTAAGCCATTCTAAGAAATAATACATAGTGGGTTTGAGGTACTGTGTACAGTTTTCTCAATGCTAATGATAATAATTACATAACTGAGCATGTAATGTTCTTCATGGGCCATCTACAATCATCCCACTGGATCTAGTTCACTCTGAAACCCTATGGAAAGCAGGTCAGTCAGAAGAGTTGTGCTGAAAACAAAACAGACAAACAGGAATGCAGTCTGGTGATTATCCATAAAGAGATGCTAAAAGAGGGCTGGAGATTTAGCTCCGTGATTCTGGCACCTGCCTAGCAAGCACAAGGTCCCTGGTTTGATCCCTAGTAACCACATGCCACACTCACGCCCACCAGCAATCAGTACCACATACCACAGTGCCGGGCGTGGTGGCTCACGCCTGTCACCCCAGCACTCGGGAGGCAGAGGCAGGAGGATTGCTGAGTTCGAGGCTTGCCTGGGCTACATAGTGAGCTCAGGGCCAGCCTGAACTACAAAGCGAGACTTTGTCTCAAAAAAAAAGAGAGAGAGAGATGCTAAAAGAGAGCTGTGAGGGAGGAGCACAGAGGGCTTAGGAAGTCTGAGTGTGCAAGAGACAGGCCAGGAGGTCTGGTCCAGAGGTCAGGGCCCCAAGGACATGCTCCAGCTCCACCCACACACAAGTACTACAGCGAGCGAAGGCTAAGCATTGCCTGTCTCTTCCCTGTGGCTCGCATCCCAGGGAGGGAACACGTGCCAGCTACAGAAGACACAGATAGCATTATAATTGTCCAGCTTTTAAAAACAAATCCAGTTTAAATAGATGAAAACTACTTTCATCATCACAATCTCCTGATTGCCTGGGCCCAAAAGAAATACTTTGCAGCTCATATTCTAAGACCAGTGGGTTCTTTCCGGTTCAGTGAGAAAGCTCAGAGCCAAGGTTTGGCTCACTGATGATAACTTTGGTTTTTCACCTCATTCCATTTTTATAACCATATGTTTTTTCTTTTTTCAATCCCTCTTGGGGTTTTGGGGGGTATCGCTCAGTAGGAGAGCATTTGCTTGGGGAGGGGGGCTGAGTTTAAACCCCAAAACTGAAAACTCCCCCCTTCTTAAATTCTACCTATATTCTACCTATACTTAAACTGTTTGCTCTTTGACCCTTGAAAGCTTCCTTGAGTACATACATGAAAAGACACAGATGATGACGGGCATGGCGGCAGAGGTGGTGAGGATGATGCCGCATAAATACACATATAAACGAGTGCTAAAACATCCGCTCAGAGCTCCGCAGGTCCAGAGCCAAGTCAGCAGTAAGTACCCACGTCACACAGTGGTGAAAGGAGGTCCGAGAGAAGTCTGGACAAGTGGCCACGGATGGGTCAGAATTCTCAACCCTTAACCCAGTGCCATCTGGGGGGGGTATCAAAGAGCAAACTTGGGGAGGTTAGGAAGATGCAGAGAAAATCATGATTGCAATGTGAACTTTTCCTCTCCCTCCCTCTACAGGGAAAAATAAGAAGTGGGGAAACTTAAGGGGTTGTGGGTCTAAAGAGGAAAATTGGTTTCACAGGAGTTCTTAGGACTCTTTCAACACATTAATTCTATTAACTCCCAATCTAACACACAGAGATAAGACTGCAGGAAACAGTTCTTCACACAGTGTTGATCCCAGGAGCTGTGGGTGTAAATCTACATGATTTCCATTAGAAAACCTGTCACTAACTAAATGGAAGAAGCCCTTGCTGGTGGTTGTGCCACATAATTGTTATAAATTTAGCAAAATGCCACTTCATGCAGAAGCCTAGACTCCTCCTCAGGGTCTTTGGATCTTGCTTCCTCAAGTTTAGAGTTTTTCTGGTGTTCCCTCATTTCGTACTCGGCCAACGCTGGTCTTCTGACGCTCTGAGAATTGCGTGAACTCTTCCCTTGTCTCCTAAAATCTGTTAACAGAGGCCAAAGCCCCATGGCTGCCAGGTAAGCACAGAGTCTGCGTAGGGAATGGGTTCGTAAGAAAATGGAACACACTGGTGCTGGGCCCAGGCAGCAGGGAAACCTAAAACCAGCATGAAGAGAGCCTGTGGGATGTCTTGACAGGATTGTCAAACCAGAAATCAAGCAGTGAGGTCCTTGCCTGACTTTTCAACAAGCTGAGAGGTTGAACAGCCCTGCTCCTTCATGAAATGTCATAGCTAAACGCAGGGCCTTCACAGGGAGCCAACCCACTTCACCTAATTGGTAAATGCTTCAAGATAGTCTTTCTTTCTATGTCTCCTTAATGATAGGTTGCCGGGAATGTTCAATACGTTTAACAGATGGGGCCAGAAGAGTGGACTGTGTGCAGTATAAAGCAAGTGGGATGAAATTCTAGCAGATCAATGCCTCCTAACTCATATGTTGTTGTGGGGTTTTTGTTTTGTTTTGTTTACTACAGAAAAACTAACCGATTCAAGTAACAGATTCAAAATAAGGGGCCGGAGATTTAGCTCAGTGGTTCTAGCACCTGCCTAGCAAGCGCAAGGTCCCTGGTTTGGTCCCCAGTAACTCATGCCCACCAGCAACCAGTACCACATACCACAATGCCAGGCATGGCGGCTCACACCTGTCATCCCAGCACTCAGGAGGCAGAGGCAGGAGGATTGCTGAGTTTGAGGCTCACCTGGGCTCAGGGCCAGCCTGAACTACAAAGTGAGACCCTGTCTCAAAAAAAAACAACAAAACAACAAAAAAAAACTATTCCTTAGTTTTCCAGAGTTATGGCTTTAGAATATTATACTTTTTGAAAATAAAAACACACCAAGTAAGATTCTTTTCTTAAATGTTTAATTGTTTTTCTCTCACTTTCTCTGATTGTAATTGATGGCTAGAAAACAATTCCTTATTAATTCTACACACCAAAGATTTCCAAATAACCCCATAAAGCATATAAATAAATAATATATACAGATATTTTAGTCTAAGACATAAATACATTTAATTTTAAATTTATGGTTTCTTGGTAAATTGTTTCTCATTATTTTCCAGAAACTTCCAAAGAGAAATGTTGAAGAAAGATGCTTCAGAAAGAAAATCATATTTTGTTAATAAGTGATCAACCCAAGAAAGTAATGGTCAAAACATTTGAACGGACAGTACCAGAACCAGATCTGTGCCTCATTTTTGGGAAACCTCCCCAAAAGAAGAGCAGAGTCCACACCTGAACGGAGAAGCCCAAAGGGGCTGAGACTCACATTCCCAGACTGCTGTGCACGCAGGGCCCAGTGGGACCCAAGGCTAGCAGGTTAGCTCTGTGGACAGGAGCACAAGACTCAGCCCGAGGTGGCCGCTGGGGTCTGCGCTGCAAGCTCCTGGGGTGCTGCCGTTCCCACATCCCGGCTCACTTCCCATTCCTGGAGATGCCCAGAGACTCCTTTTCTCTTCAGTCAGCACAATACAGTGATCGGAGTATACTGTACAACACCAAGCCCTGACTCATACGGCAGAAACATTGTGCTGGCATAAGATGCTAGGACTTCAAATGTGTGCTTCAGTTTCCCAACCTGAAATATAGACTTACTAACACTAGCTCTATTTCACTGAATTCTTTAAAATAAACCATTTGTTTAAAAAAAATATTTTAGGATTGTTAAGTAATTGGACAAAACAAATCTGTACGTATGTTTTGGGGTTTTTTTGTTTTTTGTTTTTTGGGTTTTGTTTTTGTTTTTTTGTTTTTGAGACAGGGTCTCACTATATAATTCAAGCTGGCCTTGAACTCACTATGTAGCCTGGGATGGCCTTGTAGTAATCCTCCTGCCTCAGCCTCCTACCTGCTAGAGTGAAGATGGAAAGTGATTCCGCCAGTGTATATGTTTTTTGAACCAGCTTATTTTGCTACAAGAACGCAGGTGTCAGAACCACAGGAGAAAAAAGAGTGTGCAGAAATGCACGTCCAGTCCACATTCTATTCCTTCAGGTGATAAGTGGGAACTCAACCCATGTAGCCACCTGCTGGGATCTGGATATTTATGGAGCCACTTAGGAGAAGCGAAGAACATTTTCACAGACCCAACAATCCCAGTGAAAGCTCTGAAAAGCATCCCACTTAGTTCTTCCTCCAGTGCTTCATAGCTTCTAGGTGTTTCCTGCCCTGTATCTTTTTTGTGCTACTCAGACAAACACAGGACCCAAGACTTTTAAGAATTCATCTTGCAAGTTGTTTTCCTCTCGACAGCTGCAACTTTCAGTCGTAGCATCTGAGGCAGAGGCTGGGGACGTGGTAATCATGTCACAGAGGATGATCCCAGATGGAGCAGAAGCAGCAAACACAAGAAACCTGAATGTCAGAGCCCCGGGCTCAGAGGAAAAGGTCACTTAGAGGAGGAGAATAGAAAGAACTGAGGTAGTGTATCCGAAGACTACTTCTTCCTTAAAACTTTCTTTTTAGTCTTACAATGTCAAGATACCCATAAGGGTTAGAGACCAGCACACACTTCCATCTGCAAATCCATCCAATAGTCTCGTGCGCCTCCTCACTGCGAATTGTCTTGAAGATGAGAAAGAAACCTCTGGGTGGAAGCCGTGGACAAGAAAAGGAATCCTAGGGGCACCAAGGCCAGAACAAGCTGCTCAGGCTAAGGTCACGTTTTCCTGCTTGCTTGTGTCAATTTCATTCCACCGAGACTTCGGCGTCCACTGTCACCCCTGCCCTTGTCATGTCTCCAATCAAGCATGGACGTGTCTGTGGCTGGCCAGCTCACCTAAGAACAACCCTGAGAGCTCTAGCAGGGGAGATGTTATCCAAAAAATATCAAAGTCAGGCAGACGTGAGGGAAATCCATTGACCCCCTGCTGTCTCCAGGAACCAGAATTGCTCACGGGGACCAGAGCAGGGAAAACGCCTGCACTCAGCTCTGCTAACAGATGCATTTGTTCAGCTTCCCGTCTCCTGGAAAGGCCCGTTTGCAGTGCCGAAGAGCTGCTAGAGCATCTGGAGAGCCGGGCGTGGTGGCTCACGCTTGTAATCCCAGCACCCGAGAGGCAGAGGCAGAGGCAGGAGGATTGCTGTGAGTTGGAGGCGAGCCTCAAGTAAAACTAAAAACTAAATAAAGTATCTAGAGAATTACGAGCTCATAAAGCAGCTGTAGAATAACAGGGCAATTCATTTGCCATGTCCCCCTGCAGCGCAGGAGATTCCATTAGAAAGTAGTTCCCCCATGTCAGCCTAGGGGTTCCAGAAAGATCGGAGTTTCCCTCGTCCTGGGGAGGGGAATCGAGCACCTGCCTTGTGCCCTCCACCCGCCAGGCCCCTTCTCAGGCCACGGCGAAAGGTGTCTGCTCTGTCACAGATGGACGTTTCCTTCAGGAAGCTTCAAAATATGTGCAGAGCCCTGAGCTTCGGATACCGCAGGTTCAAGTCAGTGGCGCCCACTGTTCCTCCCCGGCGGGACCTGGAGGGAGAG
>PVIC010056331.1:0-10964 GCA_004025085.1 Thryonomys swinderianus
GGGGTTACATTTTATTTCTTTGTCTTGTCATTTTCTATTTTTAATTTTTACTTTGTTTTCTGCATTGATGCCTGTAAATTATTTATGGTAGATAGCCTTATCATTAGTACTGAGGTTTCCCTAAGAAATGTCTATTCCTTTTGTAATGTCATCCAGGTGTAGCTGGCTCTTAGTCTTTATATCTGTCCCAAGATTTTACCTTCTCAATTTATAAGAATAAGAAGTTGCTATTTAGCTCAGTACCCAGTCCTTTGGTACAGGACTATGGTGATTTATATGACCCCAAATAATCACTGTGTTTTCATATAAGGAAGAACAATGTATTATACCAAGGATGACATCTTGTTAAAAGCAATTAGCAATAAGTGTAGCATCAAGCACAGCCCAGAAAGTAACAAACTGTGGTATCTATTAATTTGGTACCTTTAACAAAAGTAATAAAATCTACTGTTATGTAACAAAATCCAACACAAACCAGAGACTTATATGCAGTGAGTTTTCCCTTAGTAGATTAATTTTATCTTTGGGGGCGTGTAAGAGGGTTAGGGCATAAAACAGAGAGCTAATGGAATAGACATATATTAGAAGCCAGGTTGAAGTACAAAGCATGATCAGTCAAGCTTTGGGAAACTAGAAGGCAGGAGAGAAAGAATGAAGTAGAAAACCAAAGAATATCAAAGTGAACCAGAAAGATTAGAGACACTATTCACATGCGTAAAAAAATATATATATACATACATATATATGTATATATATATGTATATATATATGTCAAGACAGACAACAGAGGAAATAGAGAAACAAAAGAACAAAATAAAAATAAGGAAAGTTAAAATCCTAAACAACCCAAGATAAAAAAAGAAACCAGACAGAAAAATGAAAACAAAACAGAGACAAAGAGAGGGAAAAACCCCACACAATTCCTCTAGCCCCCACAGCTCTGTGCTAGTGTTCAAGCAGACCCCAGGTCTGTGCTGGGAACTCCATGAAGGATAGAGTAGGATTAGTGCTGGGTGTGCCTGCTCTTGGACTTTGGATGTAAGGGTTGAGACCAGTCTTCCATCAGCTTTCTGGATGTCCCCTGGTGATCCACCCATGTCTCCTTACCCTGTTTATATCATGTCTGTCTCCCAGTTGCTGTGGTACCCTCAGAAAAAGATAGCCCGAGGCTACTCCCAGTCATAGGTAGAGTTGGCCCCTCCTGGATCTTGGGCCATCTTCTCTGTTTTACTCTGCTGGTTCCTTTCACACTGAGGGTGACAGGGCAGGAGAAGTGCTATCTTCCCACATGTTGCCCTGTGGGCAGCCCAAGGCTGCCTGAATCATTGTGGTTTACATCCTGCTCCTCTATTCACTGTCCTCAATGCTGCTGCTGTAATACCTAACCTCACTGTTGCTAGAGGTTCCAATTAGCTGCTATGGTGCATGACAGAGAGAGAGAGAGAGAGAGGAGAGAGAGAGAGAGAGAGAGAGAGAGAGAGAGAGAGAGAGAGAGAGAGAGAGAGAGAGAGAGAGGGAGAGAGAGATGGACCATAGGGAGAGAGCACCTTCCTGGTTATGTGCCCCTGTATGTGACAGTGGAATTTGTTGCAGTCTGTAGTATCTTCTGTTTGCAAGTAGGCAAAAGGGGCAAAGTGCCCTATACTTCAGATCTATTCTATATGGGTTGAGTTTTCCAAACTTTTGCAGCTTATCAGGGTTTTGGAACTTCCCAGAACGGCAGTTCTTGTTTTGTGTGCTGGCATCAGAACCATAGTCAGCCCTGTGGGCTTGCTTGGTGTTTTATGAAGTCTTTCACCTGTATTTTGTTCGATTTACAAATCTCTTATTTCATATTGATTTTGGCATCAGGACATATATCCCTCTCTTTCTTCCATTTATTTCTGTTTTTAGTTGATTTTCTTTAAGTGGTTCCAGTGTGGCTCCTCCTCTATTCAGCCATGTAGAAATAACTGGTGCAGGTCACTTTGGACTGAACTCCAAGGTTCTCAGCACCTTCATGTGGGTAGTGGCTACCATATTGGATAGTGTGAATGATGTTCTGGTTTTGTGAGAACACTTTACTTTTATCTATTTAATTCAGTCAGAAGTGTGGTATCTCTTCTATTGTTTCAATTCTCCAATTTTTGTTTATTAGGTGGAGAGCTGTTCTTCAAGGGCTTAACAATGTATGATGAAGAAGCTGATGAGGAGATTCAAGAGTCTACTTGTAGAATTCAAGGAGCAGATTCTTAATAGAGTAACAAAGGATTTTGATGAATACAGTAAGTCAGAAGCCCCTGTCATCCAAGACAAAATGTTTCCTAATAACATTTAGTTTTGAGCCCAGTGTTCCATGTGGAAGATAAGATCACCTACATTTCGTCTCAGTCATTCTGACAGCTCTGGGGTCTGGGAAGGGAAGGCTGAGGACTCCACAATGGGGAAGCAAGCCAATGGGGAGCTGGAGAAGGTTGGTTCCAATTAGTCTGAGGTTAGCAAAGAAGTTTAGCCTCATTCTTGCCTAGAGGCAGGGTGCTAAAACTCATGTAATGCAAATGAAAAATTAATGAAAACAATTCACATGCATAAGGTTTCTATACACATTGCTTTCCTGTGTGCTATCGCCTCTTCAACACAGTGACCAGAGATCGGTGGGACTTTTTGTTATTATCCGAGTCTTCGAGGTCAATACCTTGCCATTGGTTGGAGTTACTAGTGCTCTGCTTCTAGTTGATGCCTTATATTAGTGCTTCCAGATATCTCTGGTGAAATTCTTCTAGTGTGGTGCTCAGGGGGAGCAAATGATGGAGAAAACTATATCTAAAATCAGTTTTGAGTCAGTGATGTTGTCTTTCCTTTTTAATTTATTTTTTCTTTTCTGGTAAACTAGAAGTAAAAGGAATTTTTAGTGCTTTCATTTACTTTTGGGAATTTGAAAATGTATGGGATGTTATGCTGCAGCCGAAATTACAATGCACATTTGGTCTTCCTGAACTTCTGCCAAAGGCGCTAGTATAAAAACAAAACAGCAGAGAAATTGTCACTTGGCTTCTCCTGGCAAAGTCTAGCCAGTCTTTCTCCCCAGGGCACTGTTTCTTACACCCAAGATGGAACTTTACTCAGAGTCCAGAGTCCTATTTCTTCTCTTCAGGTTACGTACAAGAACAGGGAAGCTGGTCCTTTCTCAGATGACACATTTAGACACACAGGATGATGCGGTACCAAATGTATAAAGGCAAAGATGAAACCATCAAATATGTTTTTGACTGTCTTATACTAGATACATAAAGTGTGACCCAGAAGATTCCAAACTTGCTTTCAAAGTTGGTCGCATATTAGCAACATCTGAAAGAATGAACCATTTAACAAATATGTGATGTCCAGGCCCACTCCACAGATTCTGATTTCAGTGGTCTGGAGTGGGGTCCTGGGCCTTAGTATATTGGGTGATCCTAAAGTGAGACCCATGTCAAGAACTGTTGTCAACTGAAAAATTTAAAGGAACTAGAATTTCAGATGTGTGCTGATTGTGCCCAAATATACAACATTTGCAGAATTTCTGGGAAAAATCACACATCATTGGAAAAGTACTCTTTGAACTTTAAAAGAAAAACAAGTTGCTTTGTGACACAGTAGGGACAGCAAACCACTTTGAAGGACAGCTGAAACAGGTAATAACTCATGGTGTGGAGAATGGCAGCAGAGAAGTGCAGGGCGGAGCAAGCCTTGTAAGGTGGAGGCTGCACACCCTGGTCTCCTCCTGTTTGTGTTTCTCTTCATCCCTCTCACTCTCTTTCTGAGTTTATGAGCTGGTAATGCTCACTGTGGAGTAGAAATTTTGTACTCAGATTATTTGTTGTTTTGGACTTTTATATCCTTGGTCTCATCTTAGGGTAAGTGGGACATAAACTAGGATTGTAGTTAAAGTTCCAACTCTTCTTCTGCACTGCATGTCAGTTGGAAAAGCCCTTAAGTCTCTATTCTTCATTGTTCTCAACTAAAAAAAAAGAAAAAGAAAAAGAAAAAAGGACAATGATAATTATTTCACTTGTTTGTTACAAGATGGAATTAGGTAATGCATGAAACCCTTTAACACTGACTCGGAGCATTTAGTTACATGTTATTTTTAGCTTTCTCAGCTCAGTAAATCAACATAGAGCAGACATATACTGAAAAACTCTTTTCTCCTACTCTTCTACCCTATCTGAGTTCCCTTTGAGAAATCTAAAAACATCTTTCCATGTACACCATCTTTCTCCTTAACCCTGAAAATGATTTTTCATTATTTTTCCTGTTGGCCTCCAGAGTCTTCTGAAAGTTAATGTTGCCTCATAGAGGAATTACCTATTATAGCAATATCAATTATTTAGTTTCATTTCCCTCCAACTCAAAATCCTATGTTGGTCTCTTTCGTTGAGTGTTTCTTCATTCTTTATTGTCATCCTAGTTGGGACATGCCACTGGTACCTGCCTGCAGAATAACATGTTTTTCTTTTGACATCTAGAAATTTTTACATAGCAGTGGATAGGCAGAGTTTCTTCTTATTCTGTAAGAATTCTGTACAGGAATTCTTACGGAATAAGAAGAAACTCTGCCTATTCCCTCCTTATCCCATCTATCGCCACATCTTATTTCTAGCTTCAAAACCAACTTTCTTAGCAAGCTGAGTCCCCTAAAGCTACTGAGATTATACCGTCCACATATCCCGAGGCTAACCAGACATAGACTAGCATGTGTTAGCTGCTTGCTGAAGACTGCAAGGTATAACCAGGATAACACTATGGCTTTAATATTCTTCTCAGACTAACTCTCATGAATTATCCAGACTCTGCTTTTAAAAGCAGTTGAAATATCTTAGATTCCCACCCATAGATGTATGTGAGCATTCTAGCTCTCCTACATTCTCATCAAAACTTGCATTCAGTCTTTCTGACTTTAGTAAGTATGTGTCGCAGTATCTCATTGTGGCTTTAATTTGCATTTTCTTATTGACTTTAGGATATTAGACATCTTTTCATGTACATATTTGGTATTTGCAAATTTTTGGTAAAGTGTCTGTTCTAATCTTTCTGCCCATTTCTGAAACTGGGTTGTTAATATTGAGGCTTCCTCTGCTACCTAATATATATATATATATGACTATGCTAGACATAATATATATAAAATATGAATTTCTGAATTTCTGTGATCATCTCTTTGCCAACCTGTAGATAGTTCAGAGAAAGGGTGAGTCAAATGCTTGGTGGATGCCTAAGTGTCTTGTGGCGAGGAGGACAAGTCTACACATTTTCCCCACACATTTGGAGACCATGGTATGCAGAATCAAATATTTTTTAACTTTAAGGCCGTGGATTAACCTAATCCTAGTTAAAGAGTTCTGTATGGATAACATATGTTATGCAATTTGCAACAAAAGTACTTTAAAAGTTATTTTACAGAATAAAAATATGGTAGTTTCCCCTAAGAAGTTAAACAGGGAAGCATTTGGCTTCCAAATTATGAACAATCTGTTTAGGGTACCAGTTTAATATTTCTAGTGAACTATTTTTTGTAAAAGATTATAAGTAGTAAATACACCATATTAAGGAAAATGGTACCTATGTATCAAATGCAGAACTTTGTTAGTACACTATCAAAGGGCAGAATCTTGGTGTCTGCAATAATTTTTAAAAATTCAGATCACTCTGTCACCCCATTAAACCTATAAAGTGGCCTGTCCTTTGGAATAAATTCCATTTGAAAAGTGAATGAGAATAACACACTAACCTGTGGCTGCTGACTGTACATTGTGAGAAAAAGTTCTTCTGCTGGGTGAAGTGGCACCACATGCAGATTCATGGGCGTCCACGCTCTTCCACTTATTTTGGGGTTCATTCCAAGTGTAGACCAAACAGGCATCTCCAGGGGGTTACTGGGATGTGGGTAGATTGCTGAGCTCTCCTCATTGTCCCCATGGGCTATCAGCTGACCAGACCTAGATCATTCAGGATGCAATTCTGACTATTTTGTGTTGCTTCCCTCTACCTACCTCATCACTTCTTGAGGGGGCTTCTGGGCTTCAGCAATCACATGAAGGAGAATCCTGCCCCCCTTACTAGAAGGGAACTATTTTTTGAAACTTCCTTATTTTCCTGTGAGACTATGGATACTTCTGTTATTTGGGCAATAAATTCACCTACCAGTCTTCTGACAGCTCCCTCTCCCACCACCATCCCACTGCCAATCATGGAATACTGGCTAGATCCTGGACACTTCACCTGTTATCTTTAATTTTCTCAATACTCTTGTAAGACCGGTCTCAGTTTGATGATTTTATAGATGATGAAACTGCTGTAAAACTACTTACTGAAGAATACACATCCAGGAAGCATCAGAATTTTTATTGTTATTATCAATAGCAGCAATTTTTAACTTCTAATGCTTTGTGGTAGAATTTTTAAAAAAATACGGTGAAAGTACCATCATAATTACCAGTTGTACATTTCTTTAGAAGTTTATGAACAAAAAAAGATAGTAAATAGTATTCATTTCCATATCTTAAAGTAATGAAATAAGAAATAAAAAGCTTTAATATAATTGGAAACTTCTAGAATTTCTTGGAGAAAAGAGTATTTTGACACCTATTATTAGTCATTTTTTGCACCAGAAAAATTTACCTAGCTAAGCTCCCAAAGTTTGTTGCTTTGAATCTTCTGTTTTCTAGATTGAATGAATATTCTCTGTTAAGGAAATTGATGCTCTGCACATTTTCAAATTTCACAAAGCAAATATTTCATCTATAGATATTAGAAATAGCCATTTTGAAGACTTACAGTCATCCTCTTCAGATACAGAGATGAGGGAAACTTTCTGGTGGTGAGAATTATCTTCATATGATGTGTATTTTAAAACTTGGGAAGAGACAGAGCTGTGTTAATGCAGACATCACTGTGAAAGCTGATGAAGTCTAATTGAATAGAAATTGTTATCACACAAAATTAATCAATTGCTATTACATGTAAAGCTGAAAAAATTACTAGTGTGTTATTGGATGGTGGTAGAAGTTTGCAAACAGCATAGAAGCTGTCCCCAAATCGAGAGGCCCAAGATACTGAGGAAGTGTTTTCAACTGGCTGATGTGTGTTAAGGATCAAGGTGTAAGCCCCCAGGCCACCTGCTCACTGAGTCTTTGTTAAACAGCTGTCACGTAAATGAATAAATTCTTGTTTCCCTGTCTTTAGAGTGCTGAAATCTGAACTCAGAAATGGTGAGCAGGGAGAAGTGTGCTTCCTCTTGCCAGGGAGTTGCCGAGAAAAGGGCTGACCTTAGAGGCTCACAGATCTGAGAAGGAACCCAGGGCTCTGACGGCTGCCCAGCGATGCTTTTGTTGTGCAGTTTCTCCTCGAATCCCTTTATCCAGGTTGTCATTTTTACTCTTCTTCGACCAGACTGATGATTTCAATGATTTCTTCACAGTAATCCTGGGGTCCTGGTTCTGATCAGCAGACTAGATGTTTGTTTCATTCTTTAGATAGTCCCTTGATTGGTTCCTGGTTTCATCTCCATATTTTGCATTTTTTCCCTAAAAGAACAGCACTTGCCATATGCCATATCAATCCCGTAATTGGTCCAAGTCCTTTCATATTTGACTGCACTGCTGAAAGCAATACTAGCACCATTTGTGCTCTTTAAAAAATTGTACATTTTCTTCAGATGGTGTGTATACTTCACTGCAGCTAAAATGCTGGAACTGTGGTGCTCACATGTGGGGAGATCATTTGGGTGCATGGATTTTCTTTTGTAGCCAATCATTATCATCCTCATTTAAAAGTCCTATCGCACACAATGTTTGTGAATTCTCATTTCCCAGGGTAGAGGATCTACAGGCTGAATCATTGACAGTTTCTGTTCTTTACAGGAGCCCCTTTATGTTTTTGTTTAAAATATGTCTGATTTGGAGGTGAATTTGCCAAGAATAAGCCATCACTATTAAAACATGTTCATGGCTAGGGATGCAGCTCAGCGGTAGAGCACTTGTGTTGCATGTCTAAGGCTCTGGGCTGGATCCCCAGCACCACAAAAAGAATGTTTATATATGCAAAATCAGTTGGCACAAACATTGTCCTCTGTTACTTGGAGTAGAAAATACACCATATCAATGCAAAGGAATATTAAATCAAAATTTCAGAACAGAAAGGGATATGGGTCATCTGGTTTTTCATGCTCACTTTTTGAAGGAAAAAACTGGGACCACGGAAATTTTCTCATTTCAGTCTTTCCCTACAAGGGGGGAATAGACTTTCTCAAACTAATACAGCTAAAAACTGATTTTTCTAACTCTTATTCCACTGTATAATTTCACTAGCTAAGCAGGCAAAGAATATATTGGTTAAATTAACGTTTTCTTTCTAATAAACAGAGGGGTGCAGATGGAAGGAACATGGGAGGGTGCCTGAAGAGTTGGGCAAGGGTGTAGAGAGCTACATTTTTTTCCACTTTTCTGAAGAACATAAATTTTGGATTCACTTAAGAAGGTATCTTGACTATTTAGGAAAGTGGATTAATTAAGGATCTCTGAAGGTATCTAGCTTCCTAGAAATGGCATCAAGCTTCATGTTTAACAAGATCAGATCAGATCATTTTAACTTAAAGCATATATCAATGAAAGAAATGTTCTAACAATCTCTTTTGTGGTGTTGAAAGAGAAAATTACAAACTATTGTTTTTGTAGTAGAGGTTAGTTGGTTTTGTGTGCAATTTTGGACTAGGATGGCACCAGCTGACTAGATGGAAAAGTTCAGAATTCCCCACCCTATGATATGGGCAGGTTACTATGGCAGCCAGAGGTGAAGAAGTGATTACAGAAACAAGAAGGGAGTTACAGAGATAGTCCAAATGCTTACAGCTCATGTTTTTCTTGTTAAAATTAGGTTTGAACCGATAGCCACTCAGATTGGCTAAGATTCTGTTATGTATCCTAAGGGTAGATTTCAGCCTGTTTCTGTATCAAGGTAGGTTGCAGTTCACTATGTATGGAGAGACCTTTAGTTCAAACTTCAAATGACTATGGAGGTGATTATGGGGCAAACCATTCAATATAACACTACTGTTTAAGAAAAAGCAGAAGTAAACTTACACCGAAAAAAGCTAGAGCTACTTTTCTTTTTTTTTAATTGAATTCTTTATTGGTACAATTTATATACATCTCAAAATCACATATAACATTGGGAAATTTGTTCCAGTATATGACACAAGTTAATTCTCATTTTTACCCATATCCCTACCCACCCACCCCTCCTGCCCCCTTTATACGTGCTCTTTTATTTTCTTTCTGTATCATATTTATTCCTTCCCCTCATCACATTCCCACACCAAGTTTCCTATAGAAATATTCCACTCTATAAAAGCTGTCCTACTTTCTAGAACTCATTTGCATCTACAGGTGTTCATGCCAAAGAGAAGAAGAGCTACTTTTCTTAAAAAGCACTCTTTTGATTGATCAAAAACCAATGCTGTCTGGCAAAGAAATGGCTGTCCAAAGAAGACATGAGTCTAAATGCTGGTCTTCACTATAGGACTGTGTGTATTGATAGTTCATCTAAATACCACTCGAGTTTCATATACACTGGGATTTGGGCTTCAAAATGACTTCATTTCTTCCCCAATACCATCCCCCTTTGTAACCTTATACTTTGTTTTAGCTCCCTTCTCAGTCTCCATGAATTGGAAACTCACCAATCACAGAGGCACAGAGGGACAAAAACATCAGATCTTCACGTCTCTCCACATTCACAGAACACAGGATTACACAAGCAAGAATGGGCACATGAGGTTCACACAGGTAGTGACGTAAGGGAACAAACAGAGAAGTATTTTTTAAAATTGAATTCTTTATTGGTACATTTTATGTACAGCTCACAATCACACAACATTGGGGAATTTGTACCAGTATATGACACAAGTTAATTTTCATCTTTACCCATATCCCTACGCACCCCACAACCCTCCACCCCTTATATACATGTGCTTTCTTTTTCTTTTCAAATCATATTTATTCTTTTTTTAAAAATTGCATTCTTTATTGGTACACTTTGCATACATCTCACACTCACAGATAACATTGGGGAATTTGTACCAATACATGACACAGTCAATTCTCATTTTAAATCAGATTTATTCTTTCCTCTCATTACTTTCCCCTACCATAACCTCTTGAAATGTTTCCTGTTTCACAAAATCTATCATACATTCTAGAACTCATTTACATCTACAGGTCTTCATATCAGAGAAAAGATAAGGCATTTCAATATCTGTGACCTATTTATTTCACTTATTAGTGTGTCTTCAAGGTGTATCCATTTACACATAAATGACTCAAACTTGTTGTTCTTTATGGCAGAGTAATACTCCATTTTATAAAAAACCCACCTCTCCTTTATTCAGTCTCAAATTGATGAGCATCTGGGTTGTTTCCCAGACTGGGCTATCACACACTGAGCTGCTATGAACATGGTACAGCAAGCTCTTTTAGTGGTTCCTTAGGGTTGATCTTATGTTGAATAAGCCATGGATTTTCTTAAGTAAACATCAAAGAATGAAATCAGATTTTGGAACATTAAGTAGATAAATTGAGGAAAAATTTTAAATGAAAATAATTGTGCTTCACAGTTAATGAGCTAATGCAATCAGATAAAGCAGCAATAGATTTAAGTCATGGCCAAGTGGGGTCTGTAGTTTTTAAGACAGGTGTTGGACATGGGAAAAAATCTTTACTAGCTGTGTATCAGACAAAGGGCTATTATTGACAATATATAAAGAACTCAAACAGATCAGCCTCCCCAAGTTTAAAGACCCAATTCAAAAATGGGCAACTGAAATGAACAGATACTTCTCAGAGGCAGAAATCAAAGCAGCCAAGAAACATATGAAGAAATGCTCAACATCTCTGGTCATTCGAGAGATGCAAATGAAAACAACATTGAGATTCCACCTCACTCCACAA